>CABHPQ010001249.1:77448-99610 GCA_902168405.1 Peromyscus aztecus
GGTGAGAAGAAAGGATATCGTCAAAATATTGCAAGAAATACTTTTAAAATATACAGCAAAATAGAACAAAGCTGGGGAATAGACTTCTTCAACTATTTTGACTTGGTTTTATTTTCAATTTTCCCTATCAAATCTGAAATATGTTAAAAATATAAGAAGGTATAAGCAATACTATATAGATTTTAAGCTTACATATTCTATCTTGATATATATTGCCATTCTTATTCAAAAATTGTCCTTTTGTTTATGAACATAACATTAATTTCCTTCTTTTCAAAGCTACTGCTCACACTATTTCCTAGTGTAAAGCAGACAAGGTCTGTGGGTCTTTCTTTCTTTATATATGTAATATATATTATATATAATATATATATACACAATATATATTATATGTATTAATTTTTTGCATGTTCTCTTGTGTTTTTTCATCTTTCTCAAAGTTTCATTCCTATTATTTTGAATGTAAAACATCACTTCTCTTTAGGTGTCCATGTAAAACTCTTAAAGAAAACCAGTGATAAATATTTATTTTAATAGTGTTCCTTGCCAAATGGCTGTGGTTCATGTCTTTAATCCCAATACTCAGGAGGCAGAGGCAGGCAGATCCCAGAATTACAGGCCAACCTGGTCTACAGAGTGAGTTCCAGAATAATAAGGGCTACACAGCAAAACCTTGTCTGGAAAAATAGCAAAATTGCTTTTCAATGATAGTGTCATAGTGTGAACATAAAATGCTCTACTGCAGGATAATGTGTTTTATAATTTGGCCCCTTGCTGGTGGTACTGCATTAGGAATGTGTTAGGAGTCTGTGAGCAGATGAGTAGGCCAATGGGACCTCCAAAGGGTTGGACTCAAAGTTAATACGCTGTGTGATCACATTTCCTGTCCTCTATCTTCTTCCTAATCCATCAAGATTTGAGATATCAGACTCATGTCCCTGCTTTAAGAGTTGCGGGAATGAACACCTTCTCTGCCATGAAGGACTTCACTTTTGAACCTTTGAACCAAAACTAGCCTTTGAAATCTACTATGATTTCCATTATAAACTTCTCCAGTAAATTTGGTCATTTGGACACTTGATGGCACTGTTTGGGGGAGATTTCAAAGGCATGGGTTTGCTGGAGAAATTAGGTCACTAAGGATAAGTATTGAGAGCTTACAGTCTTCTTTCATTTCTAGTTTACTCTCTCCTTAGTACTTGTAGTTGTCGATGTGAGGTGCAGACTTCTGCCTCTTCCAACATGCTTGCATACTGACATGCATCCATTACTTCCCTCTAGAATTCTAAGTGAGCATAAACTTTTTCATATATAAGTACCCTTTGGTTATGGTTGTGGTGCTTAATTACAGCTAATAGAATGTCTTAATCACTTTCCCGGTGTTTGAGCACAGTAATATGGGAAGGAACAAATACAGAAACACACTTTTGAATATCCAGAGATAAAAGAAGCAGAACTGAGAAATAGTAGCTCAGAATTTATTCTTCAGAGCTGCTGACAATCATTTTGAAATTGTTTCAAGAAAACCATATTTTAACTATTTATTAATTTTTTCAGCTACTGTGTATTTGAGGTAAAATTTGAGAATCCAATTTTAGATAAGGGATAAAGGTGAAGTGACAGGGTCCATTCAAATAAGGACAGCTAAAAATGATGATATATGTTTATAAGAAATCATAAAATTATGTACTATGTGGAATCCTGCCAAACAAAATGTTAGGAAAAATTATTGGATACTTGTAGACTATTTGCATAGCTAGTTTCAAAGCACTTATTCTGTGGAAACTTGTATCATAAAGAAGTCTTTTGTCATGGAAATTTTATCTGACATGCATATAATACTAGAACACCATTATCTCTATATCACTGAGGGAAGATTTAGTTACAGTGTGGTGATAAACCACGAGTTGTCACATGTAACAGTTATATATCCACAACTTTTGGTGTTCATGCTTTATGAAACCTGCCATAAAAATAGGCTATCACATAGAAGCTAGCCAAGGTAGATATTTGTACTGATGCTCACAAGTTCTCCTGCTTTAATTTCTCATTCCTGCTGGGCACAGAAAATATAAAGCTGAAATTTGTGACTATCTTCTTACCCTTGGCTAAAAGTTCTTAATAAACCTGAATAAGATTCTCCTTCAATTTATTGCTTTAATGAAATTTAACCAGGCATTGCTAATATGAAAAGCATTGGATGACAAAAGAAAACAGAATGTGTACATATCAGTTGCTATTTATCGGAGGAAGAAAAAAATAAACCTAATATAATAGTGGAAAATATGGCTTATGCAAGAGCTAACCGAAGATAGTGCCTTCCACGAAGCTGATACTTGAACTTATGCCTAATGGCTTCATAACAATGTGAGATTTGCTCCAGGGCTTAGCGGGGGAACGGCTTGAAAGAATAAAAGGTAGTTTTTAGGGAAGTCTTGTCTTTCAAGTAGTATAAGTGATGGTCTGCATAAAGAATAGTATATTCCAGG
Organism: Peromyscus aztecus; assembly: GCA_902168405.1. Taxonomy (NCBI): domain Eukaryota; kingdom Metazoa; phylum Chordata; class Mammalia; order Rodentia; family Cricetidae; genus Peromyscus; species Peromyscus aztecus. The sequence continues at coordinate 79,938 of CABHPQ010001249.1, forward strand.
CTAAAGAAGACTTGAGCTTTTTGTGAGAATAAATTGGGTATTAAGGAACCTTTCTTAAACTATGAAGAGATGAACATCAAACTACACACTCTGCTCTTCAGATGATAATTGGGTGGAGCTGTCTATGGGGGTGGTGGTGGAAAGCATTGAAGACATGAAAACACTACTGCCATTAGAAAGGCAATAATAACCCAAACTTTACAAACTAGGAATAAATGAAACACCTAATAAAACAAGATAAAGAATATTGATATTGGTGATATATGAAGAAAAATAAAATGAATGCTAACCAAATGAAGCAGATAATGATTGAAGTACAAATGAGTCATTGTAGAAAAACTTTAAATATCTAGAAAGGAGTGTAATTTGTATTAGAGTAAAATCAAAGTCTCTAAGAGGTTCTATGTATGAACAACCCTAAATGTTTTGAATGTATTGTCTCTTTGATGTATGTCACACACACGCATATATATATATATATATATATATATATACACATATATATATATATATATATCCATGGTAATATTTTCATTTCAGTGAAGAAATTGAAGCAGAAACAATACAATTCAAATGTATTTTTTCCCATTATCACCAAGTTAGGAACTAATTCAGAAAAAGAAAATGAATGTGTAGTGCCAGAGTGCATCTTGAACTTGGAGTTTCTATGCTGTGTTAACAGCATCATCAGAATGTGTCATAAGCACTTACTCCCTAAGAGCCTCATGCCAGGACTTCCTTACATACATTCAATATTTAGACTTAAAGGAACCTTATGGGGATGGAACACTCAAGATGCAGATTTCAGCAAGTAGCAGTGTAAAAACCAAAGCAGTTTCTAGTCCCCTCAGCTTGTAAACTTCGCCACTTTGCATCCACTGATTTTATGTTTTATGACTTTACTTGTATGTGAAATACTTAAGTGCAAATATGCAGTTAGAAAGGCAGAATAGAATCAGAAGAGAAATTTGACCTTGAAATTAGATTGTTTTTCCAAGAAAACAGTTTTCTAAGAAATATAATGCAATAACAGAGTAGATCAACAAAAAAGAAAAACTCTATTGCACACAATCAAATGATGTTGGTGCAAAATATAAAATAACACCATATTTTCCCCACATGCAGTGGAAATTTGGGAAGACTTCATCCATATAATGGTGATCAGGGCCTAAGTAAAATGAAGTGTTTGGTGCTTTTCAAAACAAATATGTATATATACATATACACATACATAAACATGTATATACATATATATGAAAAATAAAGAAATACAAGCTGCTGAAACCATTTAGTGTTGCTCATATGTACATGTTTGTATGGCTAGCCACTTAATATTAGATAACTAACTAGGAGGCTCATCCTTGGGGACAACTAATTCTCCCTCTTTCAGAAGTTGTTTATAACTTATACCTCTTCACCTCTTTGTGAAGCCCTATGGACTTTTCCCCATCTATGATAAAATATTAATAGTTAATAGAATTATTCTTGCCTTGTTTAGGCAATTATATTTTTGACATTTCATAGGTGTTGCTACTTTGCCGTCCGTATCTGGGAGACATAATCTTATACCTAAATTCTTGGTCCTCTGTCTCCTATTTAGTGATGATCCTTCTTAAGTATTGGGGTTGTGTTGTAGATTCACCAAATAGGGATTTGCACCCCAAGTAGAGGAGGTTTTTTTTTCTGTGCATTTAGATCAGTTGTGGCTCCATGCAATGGTCTCTGTCTCAGAAAGGAGCTTCATTGATGAGGTTTAAGAGCGACACTTATTTGTGGGTATCACATTAAGTGTTTAGAATATAGTTAAGAATTGTACTGGTTGTTTAGTAAAGCAGAAGTTGTAAGTTATTCTCTAAGATTGATGAACTCACTAGCTGTGTGTAGTTTTTTAGGTTAACATTAGCAGGTATGACCTCCATCCTGTTGAGTGTACATCACATCTAATTAAACAGTTGTTGATCACCATCAATAGTGACGCTGTTGCATCTGTAGAGATATCTTGAAGTGTGTCACAGTTGAGTAGGACTGTTGGTTGTTTTCTTCGCCTGGATGTTTGTGTAGCATTTTTGGTGCATTAAGTGAGAAATGTCTTCCATAGTCTCAACACTTAGTGGCCAGTGGGTGGTGTTTTTAGGGAAGATTTAGGAGCTGTGGCTTATTGGAGGGATTATGTTTCTGGAAGCATGCTTTAAGAGTTGAAAGACTCCTGACATTTCCAATTTTCTGTCTCTACTTGGTCCTTGGACTTCAAGATGTGAGCCATTGCCTTGTTTCTCCTGCCGTCATTCCTGCCACCGACTGCCATGCTGCCACCACTGTCATTAGTGTTCTGTCCCTCTGGAGCTGTACATCTAACTCAACTCCTTCTCTAAGTTGTCTTGGCCACTGGGCTTAATTGGAGCCATAGAAAAGTAACTAATACAGCAACCTCTAGTACTGTGTGAGCTAGTCCTCAAAAATTAGGCTTCCAGTTCTGCTACAGTTAGATTCTTCTTCTGAGTCCTGTGTCTGAATTGCAACTATATTGTAATTAATTGTAACTCCATCAACAAAGACAATCAAATCCTTGCAGGCAACCCAAAAAAACAGCAGCAGCCTACATTACTTTGGAAGTTGCTTGGATCAATGCCAATGACAGGAACAGAGGTTTCTGGTGACCTGTACTGGGACTTTGTTAGATATTCTCTAGCTCATGGGAGAAGAATTCTAGAACCTCATCTTGCATAAATATATATGAATATATATATATGTGTGTGTGTAATATATGTAATGCATACAAGCAAACACATATTTATGTATATTGTATTTAATTTAGGTAAACAAAATAATTTGAGTTTCTATGGATTTAAAAAAACTTTAGTGGTCTTTACTCATTTCACTTTTATTAATAAATTCTCTTGGTTTACAATTTCTATCTCTTATTTCTCACCAACCCTAGCCAGGCCCCTTCCTTGCACATATTTTTTTTTTTTCACATGCACTACTAGTTTGGGGTTTTGTTCCAAAGAACTCAGCTAAAACTGTTTGTGTGGCTCTTGTTTTAAAGTCCATACTAGTTGAATAAGGTACGTGTCAACAAGATCTGGCATGGCATTTCAGTGCAAGTAAAATACTTTATTGTCAGACTAGTTATTTCCATTATGTATAAACACACAACCTGAAGATCCTCCAATGTTCATAATAGAAGCATATATATTTGTTAACTTGGAATCAAATTAGTGACATTGCGTGAGTTCTAGTCTTCTTACAAAGAACAGCAGCATATAGCATCTGATCATTTTTTTTGTAGGTTTAGGTGAATAAGAATTAAATTTTTATTTTGTTATGGTCACAGTGCTTATGATGAAAAGGACTGTGTCTTATTCATTGATACAATTATTCTAACTAATTTTAGTGTCTCATTTACCACTTCCAGCATGGTGAGAATCTAATTAATTTAATTTAATTTAGCACATACAGTTTATAGCTCTAAGATTATTGTTTCTTCAAACATCTAGACACATGGTTAATAAAATCAGTATAAATTTTCTAAAAATAAGAATTGTACAAAAAATAGTCATTAGTCAGATAGCCTGTTCCTTAATTAGATTATTAGTTAAAATTGTCTACTAAGTAATACAACCCGCATAATCTTATTGTAGCAAAAAGGAGGACAGAAGATTTCGAAATGTTTTTCCATCATATCCCTCAGAACCTGAAAACTCTCAATTATAAATAACATGTGCTTTTGTTCTTAGAAGGGTTTTTATTCCATAAATAATCTATTTAGTTACTATGTACATTGCTAGAAGAATGTCTTAACTGGATGAGCAAATGTCATCAGGTTATGTGTTAGTAGATTATACTCTTGTAATAGAAGCAAATGTTCATATTATCAGAATTCAGGGGAAACACAATGAGTTTGTGTCATTAAGATTCCTGGTCTTCCAATAAAGAATATCGAGTTCAAATAGATCTCTTCATCAGATAAAATAGATTGATGTGCTTCTTTCCATATTTTGACACACTTTCATTTTTCTTTCTAAGTAAAAACATAATAACCTTAATTTGCTTTTATTCAAAACCCTAAATCTGTTCATAAATCAAAGAAACAAATGGTATCCACAGCCTATTATTATAATTTCAGTATTATCATCTGAAATGCCGTATGCTGACTTTTAAATCACCTTCAGTATTAATACCTCCTTTATTATTCTATTTATGGAAAAAGTAAAGAAATATGTTCTTTATTTTTGATATTAGTCATAATGATAAGATAAACTATAATAATTTCAGTAGCTACTTCTCAACTTCTCATGATAATTACCCCAAAAATAAATAGAAATTGATCATGATATATAGAAACAGATCCATTTATAAAATTACCCTCTCCAGTGGATGACCCTCTACTACATTTTAATTGTATTTGACACAAATTATCACAGCTATAATTTATATTTATATACAATCTCTGTATTTGTTTTAATAAAACAATAATTAAGGAGTATTAAACATGGATGTATAACAATGATATTTATATCTTGTGCTAATCAAAGCATAATTAAAACTTCTATGTGTCTACGAAGTATGTATTTAAATAAATATATAATCTCAGCTAAAATTTTAAATAATTTTAAGTTTATTATTTGTAACTGAGTTCTCCTTGGATCTCCTGCTCCCAAATAAGGACACTGAGACTTCTTATTAAGTAAGAAAGCTTGGCCTTAGCTTAGGCTAGTTTCCAACCCACTCTTAAAAACTAAATTAACCTATTTATACAAATTTATGTGCTGCCCCATAGTTCATTACCTCTCCTCCATACTGTATGTCCCACTTCCTCTGTGTCTTGCTGGTGAATCACTGCTTCTCTTTTTCCTTCTCATAATTCTTTATTTTTCCAGAGCTAAGGACCGAACCCAGGGCCTTGTGTTTGCTAGGCAAGTGCTCTACCACTGAGCTAAATCCCCAACCCCTCCTTCTCATAATTCTCATCTCTGCCTGGAAGTCCCACCTATCCTTTACTTAGCTGTTGCTGTTCACCTCTTTATGAAACCAATCAGAAGGAGCCTTGGTAGAGATGCAGTGTACAAAAAGACTTCCCACAATAATGATTTGTTTTTACTTTATGTGTATGGGTACTCTGCTGGCATGCATGTCTGTTCACCACATGCTTGTAGTACTCACGGATGCCAGAAGAGAGCTAGCTTTTTGTGGGTGCTGGGAGCATACCCTAGGGCCGCCATACCAGCTGGCAGGGCTCTTAACCTCATAGTTGTCTCTCCAGCACCTAAATATAACTTTAAAAGAGAAAACAGAGCTTTTCACATTTCATGTAGGTAAAATTATCCAAAAGTAAAAGGAATGTGCACAAAAAGGGAAGAGAAGGTATATGTATTTGATATTGTAGAATTTTATCTTCAAACATGCAATATCGGTTTATGTTCAAAACAAATTTACCAGACATTGTAAAGTCTATAAGAGAATGGGGAATGGGTAGGTTGTACTGGCAGAAGTGTAGTGGGGTAGGAGTAAGAGCTGCTAATGTCTAATTCCAAGTTGAAATACCATTGTTAGACAATAATTGAATATTTTAAAATATTTAATGAAATGGAATTTACATGTTTTTAACATTAAGAAACAATGAATGTTTGAGATTATAGGTCTCAATTGCTCCAATCTGAGAATTTTATTAAATTTTAGTATTGAAATAGCACACTGCATCCATAAATGTTTATAATTATTATATCTAGTACCTATGGTTTATTTTATAAAACCCCATTCTTCATTGAACATAAGTAAAATTGACAATTGACTAATAAAAACAGACAGCAAAGCAAGGAACAGCAACCAATCCCAGGAAATATTTCTTCATTTTAAGCCTTGTAATGTTTGCCCAATTAAAACACATTGATCAAATGGTAAATTTATCACTACTAGACAAATTAAGCAAACACACAAAGCTAACCTAAAAAGAAACACTACTGTGGTTTAGGATATGTAATACATTCTATTAGAGTCATTGCTAATGGCTGGAAATCCTAGCAAAACATCTCCACAAAGTGATCTAATGAGAGTCCTAACTTTGTGTATCTGTTTTATAATTTGATGGCATTATTTAGGGGTGGTTGAATCTACTATTGTAGGATGTGGTCCCTGCAGATATGGTTTTAAAGGTTCTGTCTGTCCAGGTCTTTCATCTATTCTCCTCTCTGGTTCAGACACACCAGGGGCTTAGTCCCTTGGTTCCACAGTGTATCCACTCAATTACATTCCACTCCAGACATGGTTCACAGCCAATTAAGTAAAATAGAGACTGAAATCTCTAAGATAGGGAGAGAAGATTAATCTTTCTTTAAACTTTTTCCATATACATTTTGCTACAGTTACATAAAGGGACTAACATAGATTATAAATAGGAAAAGATATTTTCTGAACATTCAGTTAGAAAGAATTTCTCACTAAGTTGCTATTGCATGAATTACTATAATGACACATTTGGGAGATCAATCAATTCTACTATAAATATGTATTTTTAAAAAATCATAAAATATAACTGGAAAGCAATTTAAAGAGACTCAAAAGTTCTTACTATAAGCTCATTAGATATTATGCAAGAAGATTGTAATTTAAATTGTATTGAAATGTATACATTGTTTCCTTTTCCTTTTTTGTTTGGTGTACATGTGCCTGTGAATGTGTCTATCTGTCTATGAGTGTTTCAAAGGTTTGTATGTTCAAGTGTACATGCATCTGAGTGCACATGCATGATGAAATCTGTGGCTAATATCCCAGTTCATTCTCAATAGCTCTTCCCGTTGTTCAGTGAAGAAAGGTACTATAATCAAACACAGAGCTTCCTGGTATAGCTAATCATGCCAGGAAGTTGTTCTGGTTAACTCCTGTCTCTGCCTTCCGCTGTTAGACTTCTAAGGGGGACTCCACTCCTCCTAGCATTTACACAGGTTCTGGAGATTCAGTTTTTTTTCTGCAGGCTTGCAGGCAAGTATGCTCCACATTAAACCATTTCCCAAGACCCAATAACCTATAATTAGAATTCATAAATTTACATTGTCAGAGATCATTTCATATTGCCAATAATATTTAATGAGTATCTTATATATTTAATTGTTGTGAGCACAGTATGTCAGTCTTTGAATCCACAGATCTCCAGAGAAAGCAATAATATTAAGCACGCAGGATTGTTTTTACAATGAGAAGGATGTCACACCACAGTGCAGTGGGGGAGGGGCTTGGACCTGCTTAGGCTCAGTGTGCCAGGCTCTGCTGACTCCTCATGGGAGACCTTGGTTTGGGGGATGTGGGGATGTGGGGTGGCTTGGGAAAGAGGGCTGGGGGGCATGGGAGGAGGGAGGAGGTGGGATCTGTGGGTGATATGTAGAGTGAGTATATGTAGATATGTAGAAAATTTCTTTTATTTTTTAACTTTTTTATGTTTTTATTTCTTTTTTTAATTTTATACTTTAATTTAATTTAACATATCAGCCACGGATTCCCCTGTCCTCCCTCCTCCGGCCCCCCCCGGCCCCCCCCCCCCCATTCCCATCTCCTTTAGGACAAGGACTCCCCTGGAGATTCAGCTCAGCCTGGTAAATTCAGCCCAGGCAGGTCCAGTCCCCTCCTCCCTTCACCCAGGCTGAGCAAAGTGCACCAGCATAGGCCTCAGGCTCCAAAAAGCCAGCTCATGCACTAAGGACAGGTCCCAGTCTCACTGCCTGGGAACCTCCCAAATAGTTCAAGCTAAACCCCCTCTTTCAACCCAGCTGTAAACACTCAGGCTCCCGCACATTCGTCAGGATCCCAAGTAATTCGGGAATGAATTCGATAGAAATCCTATCACCAGGGCCTGCGAAACGGCTGTCAGCTGTTAAAGCTATCTGAGTTCGATACCCGAGACCCATGTAAAAGTGGAAGGAAAGAACCGCCTCCACAAAATTGTCCTATGATCTCCACACACGCAAAACGACTGTCTCACTTATCCAGAGGGCCTGATCCAGTTGGGGGCTCCTCAGCTATTGGTTCATAGTTGATGTGCTTCCACTAGTTTGGCTATTTGTCCCTGTGCTTTTTCCAATCATGGTCTCAACAACTCTGGATCATATAATCCCTCCTTTCTTGCCAATTGGACTCCCGGAGCTCCACCTGTGGCCTGGCCGTGGATCTCTGCATCCACTTCCATCAGTCATTGGATGAGAGTTCTACTACCACAGTTAGGGTGTTTGGCCATCCAATCAAAGAAAAATGAAAAAAAAAAAAAAGAAAGAAAAAAAAAAAGAAAAAAAAAAAATATCCAGGGCAGCCTGGTCTACAGAGCGAGATCCAGGAAAGGCGCAAAGCTACACAGAGAAACCCTGTCTCGAAAAACCAAAAATAAATAAAAAATTAAATAAATAAAAAATAAAAAACAATGAGAAGGATGTTTAAAATCTGGGCTTCCACCCAGAAAACTGGGAATTGGAAATGATTAATAACCTGGTGATCTGCATTATCTGTTAGGCCAGGTTATATCAAGCTCGAATAACCAGTACCAGAAGTGCTGAGTAATCTAAATGGCCTTTACAGGCAAGGGCTCTCCAAACATTTACAACAAGGACTGGGAACACCTAACAGTCTAAACAATCCTTACGTTATCTGTATAGCTACACACTATCTTAAGCTCCCACAACCAGGACCGGAGGTGTCTAAAACCTGAATGACCTCTATGTTATCTGTATGTCTGAGACCAGGCCAGCCTCTTCCTTAGGTCTTTAAGCTAGCACAGGTAGCATATGTCCAAAACCTGTCTTCGTGGAGAAAATGACATGTACCCTGAGTTGAGTTTCGGTTTTAATATATTTCTTTGTGCACCACGGATTTCATTATACTACAAAACTATTTTTCCTCCAAATTATAATGGTTTAAAAATATGCTGACAATAAACTTCCTGCCACCAGACTTCCCAGAATCTTGATGGAAGTCACTGAAGTCAATCTGAACTGAGTTTTCTTTCTGACCTCTTCGCTGTTTGTTCCCTACCTTCTATGACTCCCAGCAGGGTCCCCTTAGTATCAGAGTCCCTAAATACTGAGGTGACAGTAAAAAGACTAAATGGCCCTCCCCAGGAGGTTTGTACTTCTGCAGTTAAATACAGATATACGAAAAAATACATATATTATATGACACCTGATGATAAGTGTTTCAATAAAGAACTAGGAAGTACTAAGGGCCAAAGAGCCAGAAACATGTGGTGCCATTTTTAAATGTGTCATAAAGGACTCTAGAAGGAGTTGAATGTCACATGTAGCTTATAAATAGGGATTGTTATGGAACTGGAGAAAACAGTTATGTGCTAAGGGTTGAATCCCAGATTTTTGGTGGACTAGAGAATTGACTTGGTCTGTGATATCCTTTTCATAGTTATATACCTTAAAACAGAATCATAGGTAAGTAGACTGCTGTGACTCTCCTAAAATTCAATATTTATCACTCCTGGCTTTGCAATGGATATTAGAGGCAATAGTGATTCAGAATAACTAGTTAGGGCAAGTGAAGGTTTATTCTCCTCACATATTTAATTGAGAATTAAGTCATACAAAGTGCCCGAAAGCATACTAGTTGCACTTTTAGCATTAATTTCTTGTTTTCTGGAATAAAATTAAGTCAATTTGACAAAGAAACTAAAATGTTAAACTTCATGGTGCAGGTACAAAATTTTCAAATACAAATAATCCAACAGTACAGAAACTGAAAACCTGTTATTTCATCTATGTAAATCACTTATTCTTTTTATGGAAATATGCAATTAAGTATTCTTCCTCTATTAATGAATAATTGAACATAATATTTGCATTATTTGATTTTCTGCTGATAAATATTATGTGCATGTAGAAATTATCTATTTTACCTGTATTTCCCAAAACAATTTTACTGACAATGAATCAGCCTTAAAGAATGAACTATTCAAGCACATATATAACTTTAGCATAATGTATTACTTACTTTATGTGTAATATAGATTTGAAAATTAATTTATTTTTCCTTCTGTTATTGAGAAGCACTTTTATATTTTTAAACAGCAAATGGTAAATGTTCTTTTCTTTCTAAATGTAACTGTGAATGTTAAAACCCTGTGCTGTGTTATTCCAATTTTTTCAGATTCGAAGTGTCTTTGCTCAAAAGGATTGTCCTGGTTTTGTATTAAAATGTACTTCCTGGCTTTTAGAATGCAAGAACCCCTGCTGTGCTGAGTGCCTGTGACTAAATCCTAATTAATACCCTACTATTCCTATAACCATAAGTGAAACTCCTAAATAAAACTTGGTTTCTATGTCCTGTTTCAGCCTTTGAAATGAGATTTAAAATAAGTGAAATGGAAATATTAGGTGTTTTTTTTCTTTATTTTAATTTTTCCACTGTAGGAAGCTTTATAATCACATTTGAGGAGTGAAGGTTTCTGCTGGGTTCCGATTAGAATGACTGCAGTGGGGCTTGTCCTAAATAGACTCAAATAGGAAGATACTTATTACAAACATTGGAAATTACCATAGAGTGACTGTATAGACAGAACTGCTTTGTAGTTTCAGGTTTGTATTTTTTGATTTTTTTTTTTTTAATGTATTGACCATCTCAGACGAAACACATAGGTCAGCTCCATCGTTTTCCTGCGAGATATGGTTTACTTCATTACCTCTCTTTGTGGGTATCGTTCACGGTGGCTAATCGGAGGTCTTCACTTTTTAGATTAAAAGAGAGAGGTGACAAATAGGTACTTTCTTCTGTGGGTGGATGATGTAAGTAGAATTTCAGTCCATTATAGTTCATAGTGACAAATGTTCTGGTCTCTGGTTTTCTACTGAGTGTGTAATTTCTTTTCCATTTGTGTCATTAAATAAGATACATGTGATTAAGTGACACTCCTGTCTTTGTGGGAATTCCGTATCTAATACCAACTTAGCTGTTATGAGAGAATTCATTAGAATCTTTTTCTACTTAAAATTTATGTTGTGAATTTATTTCTTTTAAAATACAGATATCAAAATATATAATCATGTAGGTTAGAAAAATTAAATAGTTTTGAAATCTTATGAGACAAAGTAAAATCGCAATAATATCTAACTACCACTTAGATCATAAAATTGTTCACCAAAAATAATACATAAAAATTAATAATTAGCCTTTTATCTCACCCATTATAGGCAGCTGCCAGACTCCTGGCAGGAAGTAACCCAACCCCATGACCTCAGGACCACCCCTCTTCCATGAAGTGCGATACCAGAACTCTACCCACCTCTCGTGCTCCATTGTTCACTTTCCACACACTCTCTTCAAGCTGACACCTGCATCTGACTGCCTTCTAAACCCATCTCCAAATCAAAGAACCCCCTGCTTCACGGAGAAACATGAAACTCTTAACAGTAATTTCACAAATGTTTTTAGGGTTCACTATTCCACGTTGGACAATCAATGTGTGTGCTCTTCACTGTGAAAGACTCTTTTTCCTGATATCAGGACTCCTTAGCTGTCTGGTTCTTTGTTTAGAGTTGAAGCCTCCTGGAACTTTCCTAGTCCACTTTGCATGTCTATTGTTCTTGTCTTGCTCAGCTCATGCTTAGGCAGTCATGTTAATAGGATTTTATGGAAGTAACTGTTGACATTTCTAGGAGAAGTACCACAAACTTCCTGTTCCTATGGCTCTTACCATGTTTCAGATCCCTCTTGCACATGTTCCCTGAGCCTTAGTTGAAGGAATTAATGTTGGAGATGGACCTATGAGAATGGACAGCACAATTCTGCACTTTGACTTCTCTAATGTTCTTAATGATCTACTTCTGCCTCAAAGAGCAATTTATCTGATGCTCAGTGATAACTACACTTACATCTGAACATTTGGTGGCTCAAATTTACAAATATCCATGATTTTATTTTAAAATAATGAGGCAAAAGTGAAATTGGCTTCAATTGTGCCTATTTAGGACATATCCTCACTTATTTTGTAAAGACAGTTTAGTAGATTTTATATTTAACTAATTAGCTAATTCTTTTTTATTGAAAATGTACTTGGTGAGAATAAATAATTAAAATAACAAATGACAAATGATGGTCTGTATGCTCATCTCTTGTATCTGATAGCTATGTACTTGAAAACACTTTCATGTACATTATTATAACTGAATCATGATGTCAGTTGTTTAGTTTTGTATTGTTTTAACTATCTTTCTGTTGAAAATTAAAGTTAGAACAGCTAGTTGTTTAAAAAGAATAAGAATGGAATTTATTATTGAACCAGAAAACTGTTATAAATTAGATGAAAAGAGTCTTAAGGTTTTGTTGTTTTCTTTCTTTTTCTGAAAAGAACTCTCATAATGCATCCACATTTCTTTCATTGAAGGCTTAAATATATTGAATTAATACTAATAAGTACTATGAAAGCAATATAAATCACAATAAATAAATAAAACAGATTATTGATAGACTTTTAGTAAGTCTGAACAATTACACTTAGGTTTAACACCGTGAGCTACTTAAGTTACTCTACCATAAAGTAGACTCTATAATAATCTCCCAAGTGAATTAAAAATGATCAAACTGTGTCTTTAGATTAATATATAAGGTGATTGTAGATGTGTACAATAAAAGGTGACATTCACATCGGAAAGCCATAACTTACAATTGTTGTACTATTGCCCTTTTCCTTACCCATGTCCCAATTAACTACATGGAACTATCATTGTGTCATCATTTCTAACATATCCAGCACACTGTCATCTCCCAGAAACACTGGGGGCACTCTTGGTTCAGACATCTTTCATTGTTCACTTCACAAGTCTCATTCTATAGCTTGCCCCTTTTATTTACTCACTTGGTGTCTTAGTTAGGGTTCCTATTGCTGTGAAGAGACACCATGACCATGGCAACACTTACAAAAGAAAACATTTAATTGGGGCAGGCTTGCAGTTCACAGGTTTAGGCCATTATCATCCTGGCAAAAACATGATGACATACAGGTAGACATGGTGCTGGAGAAATAGCTGAGAGTTCTACATCTGGATCCTTAGGAATCAGAAAGAGAGAGTGACACTGGGCCTGGCTTGAGCACTTGAAACCTCAGAGCCCACCTCCAGTGACGTACTTCCTCCAATAAGGCTACACTTTCTAAGAGTACCACTCACAATGAGCCAATGGGTGACATTTTAGTAAAGTCACCATACTTGGTACATTCTACATGAACTATAAGAAAGCTTATAAAGAAAGCATTCAAAACTGTTATTGTTTTCTTTTGTTTGCATGATCTAGCCTCATACTCATGGTGATCCTCCTGCATCTGTCTCCTGAGTTCTGGGATTTTGTGCTAGCAGTTTCATGACAAGATTATGATTTTACTTTAAATAAATGTTTTCAAGTGATTTTTTCATTAATCCTAGGTCCTATATGACTTTCTTCTACTTCTGTATGTGCATTCATTAACAGCTTATAGTATGACATGTGCCTTTCACAAAGTTGGTATTAGCTTGAACCATAAAAGTATCTTCACAGGCTCAGTAATTATATACAACACTGTTCACTATCTAAATCTAAGCACATCAGGAATTCAGGCCTGACTCTCTCTGTAGTGCCTTGTAAAGCTGCATATAAGGTATCAGTTGTTTTATAAATGTCACCTAAGTCTTGACTGCATCTGCATGTCTGATTAATTTCATTTGATTTTTCATAGGATTATATCCTTGGAAACACAGGAAGCCTGTTTGTTCTAAGGTCAATATTTCTCACAGATGTCCTTTCCTAGATGATTGTAATCCTGAAGCTGTCCATACAGGTTCCTGTCCACCACCGTCACCCTAGTTGCAGAAGAGAAAGTACAAATGTCTGAAATGTTATTGAAAAGTGACACCCATCACTTCCATATTATTCCTTGTGGTTAGGCAGGTTTCTGTCTTCCTGAACATTAGATTGCATGAATATCTAAACACAAAGAATTTAAGATCATTGGTTCCACCACAGAGTTTGATGAAACCTACATGTTTGCAACTGATGATATTCTATCTGTCTTGACTTTTCTACAGATATCAGCCTACCCCCTTTCTGTCAGTTGGTAAACATCTGCACTCTAATGCAAATGTCAAAGAAGCATTTCTCACTCTCACATACAGATGGTAGTAGCTCATATGATTTTTATTACTTTACCGTGCTTCCACAACTTTATTAATGGGGTTGTCACTAGAAGACAAGGCATATGTCTATTTTCTATTTCAACTTTCTAGATTTCAAGCTCCTTGAATGGACTTCAGTTCTGTTTTCAGAAAACTTCATGTTTCAAAAGTATGATAACCACAACTGAGGTTATTCAAAACAACTAAATGGTTCTGATTTTTTGTCAATGTGCAAATATAGCCAGAACCTTTATTTAAGTACTAATCTCTTGACCGGTCACACTAGTGGAAGCCCATGAACTGTGGACTGGTGGCTGTGGAGCCCCCATGGGACTGGACTAGGCCCTCTGGATATGGAAGACAGTTGTTTGGCTTGAGCTGTTTGGGGGGCACCCAGGCAGGGGGATCCGGATTTGTCCCTGGTCTAATGGGCAGGCTTCTGGAACCCAGTGCCTGTGGGGTGACACCTTGCACAGCATTGGTGCAGTGGGAAAAGGCTTGGACCTGCCTAGGCTCAGTGTGCTGGGCTCTGCTGGCTCCCCAGGGGAGACCTCGATTTGGGGCATGTGGGGATGTGGGGTGGCTTGGGAAAGAGGGCTCGGGGATGGGAGGAGGAAGGAGGGGGGAATCTGTAGATAGTATGTGGAGTGAGTAGAAAATTTCTTAATAAAGAAAAATGAAAGAAGAAAGTACTAATCTCTAATTAGTTGCAATTAAATAAGGCTTTAAATATGGATTTTCTCCATTACAGTAGTTACATGTCAAAGAAGCTGCAGTAGGTGAGTAGCTACCGCAATGGACAGAATCGCTGTTGAGCAGCATCATCATTGAAGAAAGTCCGATCAGGTAGCCCTTCTCCGTATATTCATCTCATTTATTTCTATGCACCAGATTTTCAATCTATTGGAGAAAAGGCTTTCTTAATTATCTGTACCCCTCAGATATTTGGTCCAATATAAAAAATTTACAACAATTCACAAAAATTTTGTTGAAAAAATAAGCTTTTAAGCAAATGAGCCAAAACACACACACACACCTCTATGCCAGAAAGGAAATTGGACTAAACGTTGTAATTATTCATCAACAAACACGTTGTTGCTTGGAGTTTTTTCTTATAAAGGGTCAGAAGATGCATTATATTAAAATGTCCATGCTATCTTGAATTTATTTCTGGGATGGGAAGGTCTCTCTCCTGAATGTTTGGGGAAAGAAAGTCTGAGAGCATTGGTAATGAGAGATGCATAGTAGTAATTTGCCAAGTAACACGTTTTGTTCTCTTTGTAGAGACGATAGTGACATACCAAATCTTGCTTGTAGACTTGTAGGTGTCAGTCACGTTAGGCTTGTTTAATCTTGCTCTCTGTTGCTTGCAGCTCATCATAAAACCAGCAGGATTTCTCTGATCAAAACATACATCATGATAACAAATATCACATAATATTTGAGAAGATATTTTTCTGTTAAATAATACTCTGTCAGTTATAAAAAAACATAACAAATTCACTGTTCTTTGTAATATAGGAATGAGGACTACAAGAAAACACAAAATAGAAAGAAAAGTAATATGTTGCAGATAGCTGTCTAAAGTCTCCAACTATGAACTTTTATTGCAATAAATTATCCCAAGACATTTACAAAGAGTAAAATGTAATAAGAGTATGTAGACACAAATGCAATTTAAATTTCTGAAATTTTACCAGAAGAATTAATACAACTTAAGATATAATATTGATGATTTTTATCACTGATAATGAGGATTTTCTTAATTTGCAATCATTAGATTCTTATTATATATGAGTTTTGATACATTTAAAAATACATTGAAACATATTATAAAGGTTTATATAAATACATATATAAATTTAAACTTACTACAATTATTTAGAAAAAGATTTTTCGTGTTGCAGGGAATATTCATGAACAGGGCCTAAAATTTAATATTGTTTTTAAATGAAAGACATATGCGGAGATTCTGAAATCCTTTGAAGTTAAGTGGAATTCTGAATATATCATTTGCATAATTAAGTCGATAAAATTTTCTGTAAGACATCTGTCACCATGAGTACATTTACTTAAAAACCATGTACAATTAAGAATTTTGGAACTATGTCTAATTACCATCATGTCATATCTTTTTTATTGCTGTGTGATATTATATAATGCTTTTGATTATATATTTCACAAAGGCTAGAAAACAATGACTTTGAGTATACTGTGATATTTGATTAAAATATTTAACATTGATTTCTTATAATTTCCAGTAAAGATTTTTGGTAATACTTTATTAAAATAGAAGAATGATTTAGTGTTTTATGTACCATAAGACTCTAAAATGTCCCTGCTTACTACTTCAGACTTAAAAAGCATCTTGATATAGAGATCATCAGCCTGTCCTCTCCAATACAATACACACATTTGATGATCTGTTTATACAGACAACTTTTCATGTTGACAGCCTACCAAGTTTTTCTGTTTGTAAGTTCATGCTAGATATATGTTAATGTCAACTAGAGTGAACTACCTTCATTAACATTCATAAAATTTACTTGAATGCCAAAGCTAATGTCACACTTTGACAACATTTAAACTATGGTTCATACTATCGTATACAGAAAGTATAAACTAAATTATGTTTCCAAACTGGCATTAAAATTTATGTGAATGATTTGTTTCACTTTCAAGTGAAAAAATAATTATTGAAGATCTAAGACAAATAAATATGTTATGGAATATTCCTTTATACTGTGAGAAGATATGCCTTGGAATGATAAGAGCAAATGTAAAGTAACTAATGGGTAGGTAGAGTGTGGCACATGAATTTTCTACAGCAAGGGGTGATTGCCATTCCAAGTAAGATGAAGCACAACATAGATATAGCAATAGATTTCATGATTTTTGGTTCAAAATTGTATGGCATTAACTTCTGGAATTTCAATTTAATATTTCCTGGCCACTCATTTACTCTAGATGACTGCAGAAAAAAATGGAAAGTAACACCACTGATGGAAAGTAGATATTAGTGTAGAAATAATAAAAAAAACTATCAAGACACAATAGATTCCTATTTATTTCCAATTTGTATTGAGGAATTGTTGGACAGAAATGATCATGAAGTAACTCTATTCTTGGGCTTTTTAACAAGCAGAGGATATTTAAGACGTGACACAAGTAATGGCAGACAAACAGGAGAATGAGGTAAAGAGCAGGGATTTAAGGAAGTAGGAAATCAAGAATTTATCTGAAGTGATGGTAATAGGATAAGTATAAATGTTAGAATGAACGATTCAGATATACATAGAGAAAGTCGGCGTAAGTGTGAAAACAGACTGATGTGAAGGATATGGTCTGAAGCAGAAAATACAGGAACTGAAGGGCCCAATTCATTTTCCTGAATGGCGGAGCATGGTATTTTGGTTCAAGAGCACGTAATCTGAGGAATGTGGGTACATATGTGCACAGACTTTTTCTCACATTTCTCTAGCATCTCAGTGAACATTTCCAAGCAAAATCAAAGTAACAAAAAATTAAAAGCAGCTTGACATATAGCCTTGAAAACAAGAACATATGAAGTTCCACCAGACTTCTCACTTTAGTGTCAGACAGTGATAATAGGGTCTCCGTTTTATCAGAGAATTTCCCCGCACCCATAATATGCATTTCTAATTGATGCTGAAAAAAGCTGCATAGTAATGATTGTGCTGTTTAGTGAGTCCATAAATTGTATGAGATTGCCTACGAGAATTGTACTGATGATAAATTTTCTACAGATAAGTCAATGGAAAGAGTTTTGCACACTTCAAAAGTGTTAATACATTATTTAGTGAAAATCAAGATCAAAAATATAATAATTCTTAAATTTGAAATATTATGTCAGCTGATCTGGATTTCTTTCACCAGCTAATGGACTGTAATTCCACAGAAATGCTCAGTCACAGCCAAAGCTTCCTTTCAAAGACATTGATCTGCTGACAACATTGTTTTAAAATGACTTTAATTTCAGTTCCAACAAATGACACGTGTAGATTTAAAAAGGAAGTTCAGTTCACATAAATAAATTTAGTCTAGTGTTATGAGACAGTCTATTATAACTGACTGACAGTATGTACTTTAATATTTAATTTGTCTAATAGAAGTATGTGAGAAACATTCAGAATAATAAATATGATGCAATACATTCTTTAGAAATTAAATGCTTTGTAAATGGCAATAAAATTCCTCAATTATTTTATTCTGGTAAGCATAATATATTAATGTCTGATGTCATTACTTTCCACTATTAGTAAGGATTTTTTAATAACAATTTATTATTGTTATTGGTAGGTTATGTGATTGAGATCTGCAATATTTGTGTACTTTTACAGATGTTAGATTTTGCATATTACTACCCTTTGAAAGAAAGACTAGTGTAAAACAAAAGCAATTCCAACATATTAAAGTCTAGTGTAAGCTTATTGTACTGCTTTATATACCTCATTTAATTTTTATGATGATTTATTTGTTTATTCTTGGATTTTTGAGACAAAGTTTCTTTTTTCTTATTTTTAAAATATTTTTTGTTTTAAAATTTATTTTTTGACAAAATAAAATATAATAAGATGAGCAAAACCTGCCATATCAAAGTTGAACATGGCAACCCAACAGGAAGAAAAGAGTCTAAGAGCAGGCAATATAGCAAAAGATCCACTCATTCTCATAGTCAGGAATTTGGTCAAAATACTAAGCTATTAGCTAAAATATATACACAGAGGACCTGCCAAAGATCCACGTGGGCCCTGTCATTTCTGTTTCGGTCTCAGTGAGCCCATATGTGTCTTGCTCAGTTGATTCAGAGGACCACATTCTCTTGGTGTCCTCCATCCCCTTTGGCTCTTACAATCTCTCCACCTCCTCTTCCACAAGATTCCCTGAGCTCTGACAGGAGAGATTTTATGGAGAATTCCAATTTAGACTCTCTCTCCGCATAATGTCTAGTTGTGGGTCTCTGCACCCACTCCCAATTGCTGCTGGAGGAAGCCTCTCTGATGACCACTGGACAAGGACAAGACACCAATCTCTGAGTATAGTAGAATATCTCAAGGAATCATTGCATTTTTTTTCTGCCCTAGGTCTCAATTCATATAGTGGTCAATAACATTCATCACCATTACCATATTTCTTAGTTTTTTCTTATTCCATACTTGATTTTCTGCCATGCACAGCATTTGCTTAAATATTCTTAACATGGACATAAATAAATGGTTTATATTCATAAATAGCTCCATACACCTTAAATCCCAACTTTCAGGAGGCAAAGCCAGGACAGTCTCTGAATTTGAGGCCAGCCTGGTCTATAGAGGGAGTTCCAGGAAAGCCAAAGCTACATCCAAAAAAAAAAAATGTACCTGGCAGAAAACCACATAGGCTGCCCACAAAACTTTCTTCTTCTTCTTCTTCTTCTTCTTCTTCTTCTTCTTCTTCTTCTTCTTCTTCTTCTTCTTCTTCTTCTTCTTCTTCTTCTTCTTCTCCTTCTCCTTCTCCTTCTCCTTCTCCTTCTCCTTCTCCTTCTCCTTC
>CABHPQ010001250.1:0-22110 GCA_902168405.1 Peromyscus aztecus
CTTGCGTGAGACTGACCTAGGCCCTCTGTACATATGTCATGGCTGTGTAGCTTGGTCTTCTTGTGGGATTCCTAACAGTGGGAGCAGAAGCTGTCTCTGACTCTGTTCCCTGCTTTTGGGACCCTTTCCTTCTACTCAGTTGCCTCGACTAGCCTTATTAGGAAAGAAAGTGTCTAGTCTTACTGAAACTTGATGTACTATGGCTGATATCCATGGGAAGCCTGCCCTTTTATGAAGAGAAAAGAAGTGGATGGGGTGGAGTTGGGAGCAACTGGGAGGAGAGGAGGAAGGGGAAACTGTGATTGGGCTGGGAAAATTTTAATTAATTAATTAAAACAACATTATGACAAGAAAGAATGATTATATAGAAATCAAGACATAAATAGTAAGGATACATAGAAAAAATAAGCATTTGTATGTTAACAATTTATAACCGTGTGTGTGTGTGTGTGTGTGTGTGTGTGTGTGTGTGTGTGTGTGTGTGAGAGAGAGAGAGAGAGACAGAGACAGAGACAGACTCAGTTTGGGCAAGTGTAACAAGGCAGATTGTGTAGCCTTATAGCTCACACAACAATTTAGTCTCTTTCTCTTCTACAAGCTGCTCATCCCAGATCCAGATAGCAACCAGTTCTGTTTCTGGTGTCCTCTCTTTTTGTGGTTCTTCATGATGTGTCCTCGCATAGACTCTCAGGACCCCTCATGAAGTCTGAGTACTCAAGAGAGGCTCTTCTCTCATATGGACATCAGCCCTATGGGATCAAGGCTCTGACCTCATGACAAAGGTCCAACTGTTATTACTTCCTTTCCTAAAGGCCCTATTTCTAAATATAGCACAGCATGTTGGGACGTAGGGCTTTAGCTTATAAATCCCAGGAAGACACAATTCCATCTGTAGTACATATTTTACTTTATATAAGTGAAAATCTTAAAAGAGACATCAAAATATTATTTACTACACTTAAATCTTACCCTGCAAAGTTGACATAATCCATAACTAATCCCAGAACTCAAAGGGAAAGAAGATTAGTTGTCTGAAAAGAACTATTAGCAAAAAAAAAAAATGACCAGACCTTGGATCAAAACTTTGGAAACAGTCCTTCTGGAAAGCAGGTTTACGAAACAATACCAGGAAGTGTGTAAAAACTAGATCAAACTAGAACTCATCTCCACCAAAGTTGACTTCTTTCTTCCATAGCATAAATTGCTTTGCCCTGAAAGTTTTCCTAATTTGATTTTCCAAAACAAACACAGATGGGCACTCATTGACCCAAGAAATATTAATAGAAAGTGGAGGTAGGACACCAGGAAAAGAGGGGTGTCTGGTAGAGACACAGCAAGAAGTCTGTTAGCCCTGTTAAGTGTTTGAAACAAAATCCTACTGGGGAACTAAAAAACTGTAACAAACTAGATTACGGAGGAAATGGAGTGGGGGGATAGTTATCTATCCATTCTATCTAGTGTCACTGGTTGAGGGTCATTCTGGGGGAAAAAAAAAAAAAAAACTATGTCATTTCCATGTTTCCCTAGTGTTAATCCTGTATGCTCCCATACTCAGAGGAAAAAAAAAAATCCAGAGTGGTACCCAGTCACAATAACTTCTGACTCAATATGTTTTTTGCTGTCTGTTTGTTGTTTGTTTTTTAATTGTTACCTCTCACCACAAAGGTTGGACAGTTTCCCAGTCCTTTTTGTACTGTAACCCTGACTCCAGTCTCGTCTCAGGATGCACAGTCAATCAAGTCAGGTGGATCTCCACCTCTTCAGCTATTGCCAACTCCTTCAGATGTCCTCTCCTCACCATGCTGCCTTTCAGATTGCCCCAAATTCGAAAGCTTGCCTGACAGGTACAGGATACACATACTGTCACCAAACTTCTCTGCTGAAAATAGTGTAATGGTCCCTCAGTGCCATTGAAGCATCTCTGAGTTTGTTGGCATACTTTGGATTTATTTTATGGCCAGGCTTATCCCATGTTCCTTTCACTATCTGATCTTCACTGCCACACCCTTAAGTGACCATCAAGGAAGGAAAACTAGTTTGGCCTAAAGTGGATCTCAAAACACAGCACAGCCCTTTTGTAATAAAAGTCCTCTGTCTGTAAGGGAAATTATGGAGATTAAAGCCTTTGATTTGTCTATACCTCAAGAGGATAAAAATTACTAATGCTAACAACAATAAAAGAACATTTTTTACATGTTTAGATAAATATTTTTAAAATCTTAAAAGTCCTGATGTCTCAAGCTAAATGACTGTGTTCAAGCACAACCGAAATTTCATGATGGTTTCAGAAGAGAGTGACAGGGGAGCAGAAAGCAATGTTTTCTAATCCAGAGTGTAGTTCACAGGTTGAAGGTCTAAGTCCTCAGCTCCTCTCTCTCTTCTCAGTTCACTGTAGCTCAGTCATCAAACTCTGAAATGTCCCAATGCACATGGCTTCTCTCCATCTGCTTTGCTGTTGTCTGAGATCACTTCCTCTTCCTCCTCTACTTCCTGTTTTTTTTTTTTTTCTTCTTTGAGACTGACTGCAAAGCTCTGGCTGTCCTCGAGCTTACTATGTCCTGGAACTCACAGAGATCCACCTGTCTCTGTCTCTCAAGTCCTGGGACTAAAGGCATGTGCCATGACACTTGACTCTGAGATCACTTTCTTTATCTATAATCTTTTAAAGGCCGCCTATCAAATTTTTCCCACCATCTAATCCCTGTTACTCTGCATTCCTTGTTCACTTTTCTGAAACTGTAGGCAGCAGTCGATTAAAAACAAATAACATCAAATCATTAAATTTTCAAAATAGGTGTACAACACTCTTGTTTAATGGATAAAATAACATATAACATCATTATAAATCTGTATCAGTACTGATTGATAAAGTATTTATTTTAAATCGTTTCTGATGTGACAACAGAACCCCTTACATAAAATAATTTATATTTGTTTTAAGAGTGTCTTAAGAGTTATTTTTGAAACTATAATTTCTATAATACCTTTTGCTATTACACCGAACACTTGAAATATCTTCCTTATAGTAGAAGTATCTAGTTATGAAAGAATTGCAATCCCATTTTAGACCATTGTTTGCTTAGAGCATGCAAGAATATCCAAAGCAACATTTTGAAAAGAAAAGGAAAAAAATAAAAATAAAAAGGGGTGGGGGAATCAGCATCAGAGGACCAGCAGCAAGGAGCAGCCGGTAAGGGGGGAGGGTAGTAGGGTGATGGGTGGTCAAATCACATTTGTACATGCCCAAAAGCATCATGATGAATTCCATTATTTTGAACAATTGATTTATGTAACCAAAAATAATTAAATCTCATTTTAAACGCGGCTTGGGAACTTTTGTATACCCGCATCCACCACTAGATGGAGCTAGATCAAATTTTATCATATTGTTTTCCACACGCTGCAGAAACAGCCTGACAAATGTTTTTTCTTGTCCTGAATCCTTTCCCCTAGACCCCGTAACTGAGTAATTCCTGTAGATCCAACTCAGTAAAGTGAGAGACCTGCCAGATTTCAGATATTTCTTCAATTTTCTCAGTTTCTCTATGGCTTCCTACAAACTGGGAAGGTAGACAATTTTAGACTCGATGGGCCCAAGATTCAGATAAGTCTTTCTTCTTTGATGTGATTTTTAAAATGTTCCTTAAAAAATAGTTTTGTGAGATACTGTAATCTAACATTGTCTGCTGTAATGTGGTGATATATTGTGTATCCTAATATAATTTGCCTGAAAATCAGAGAGACAAAGAAACAAGCCACTACCACATCTTACCTCTAGGACAACTCAGCCTGAAAAAGCCTCTAGTTCCTGTCTCCTCATGCCTTGTATACCTTTCTCTACCCAGCCATTACTTCCTCCTTAGTGCTAGGATTAAAGGTGTGTGTACTTCCCAAATACTGAGATTAAAGGTGTGTGCCACCACTGCCTGGCTCTGTTTTTCTCCTCAACTGAATCAATCTCATGTAGACCAGGATGGCTTTGAATTCACAGAGATCCAGATGGGTCTCTGCCTCCCAAGTGCTAGTATTAAAGGTGTGTGCCACCACCACTTGGCCTCTGTATTTAATCTAGTGACTTGTCCTGTTCTCTGATCTTCAGGCAAATTTTATTAGAGTACACAACAAGTCACCACATGTCCCTTTTATGTGGTGAGGAGTCCTAGAGGTAAGACGTAGCAGTGGCTTGTTCCTTTGTCTCTCTGATCTTCAGGCAAATTTTATTAGGATACACAATATATCACCACAGTGGAGTTTGGTCAGATCTTGGCTGACAGCCTGCAGTGAAGGTTGCTTATTCTATAGACTGTAAACCTAATGCATGTGGCCCCACAGACATTACTAGTCTATGACTTATGGAAAACAAAAATTGAAATGATCTTAGAGAGCAGTCAAATTAGGCTGTGAGGCTGAGCATACAGCTACTCACACAAGGATGAGTCTCAGAGAGAGGGGGACGTGAATAGAATTCTGACATTTTTTCCAATTCAATGAAAAGAATCTGTCACAAGAATATATTTATTTTTTTTAAGAAAGAGAAATAATACATGGACGCACAACTACAGAAAGGTAGCAGGCTTTCAAATTCAGTTTGCTGGCTGGCCAAATTCCTTTCTTCAGAAAGGCACTGGCTTTCCATGAGCCCAGAACAGCTTACAATGGAGAAATGACCAGGAAAAGAAGGAGAAATAATGACCCACAGCCAAGTATTGTCCCAAATTTTACCCAAGGATAGTCTGCTGATGTTTCAAATGCTATAGAATCTTCAAAGTTTTAGATACACTATTTTATCCAAAACTCACATTTCTCTTTTGCTAATTTATTCTAATTACCTGACTCTCTCTTAGCTTAGCAGGGTCTCTTCTGGCTTGCCCTGTCATCCTTAGTAATTTATACATATCTTTTACATGTTTTTATTTTCTGCCTACTACAGCAAAATTTGTGGCTCATAATTGATGCCATAAACATCCATAGACTACAAAATATTCAGTGTCTGGCATATAGCAATTACTAAAGAAATATTTGTGTATAATTGGTTCAGATGAAGCATTTTAATGTATGGCAAAGCATGTTTAGCCTTTAGCAGGCTTTTAATCTTCCAAAGTTGTCTCAGCTAACATACCTGCTCCAAATGTTCACTTGCATATAGGAGTTGAGAGTCTATTCGTGGAACAAACTAAATTCATCAGGTTTGTGAGGGCAGCAGCTTTGCCTGGAGGACCTCACTGACATTTATTCACAGAAGGAAGCCACCCCAGCATCAGAATGAGCTGAGCAAGCTGGAGGTGTTGCAAATCAGGACTCCACTTGGAAAACCCACACAGCACACACCACCACCAACAACAACAACAAAAAAATCCCTGCAGTTTGTCTCAAGTAAGATGCACAGATGTGTGTGGGGGAATTCCTTAAATAACAGGGATGGAATGTAATTTTAGATCATGATATTGCAATAGAGGGCTATGGGGGTGTGGTTGGGAAAAACTAAACCAGAAGAGTTGGGCATTTTAAGACAGAATATAAGAAGGACTGAATACCCAGCACATAAGACTATCAGATCATCTTTTGCATTGTATTCGGATGCACGGATGGATAGATGGATACATTATTGATGATTGATGTGCACACACACACACACACACACACACACACACACAATACTCTATTACAATTTTTCTTTTCTCAAAATTTACCATAAGAAACAATAGATTTATTTGGGCCAAAATAAAAGCAAAGGTAAGTGCTCACAAAGTACATGCATTTGTCCACTGATTCACCAGACTCCCTTTCTCTTCCTACCCTTATCTCTCAGTTTTCTTTAAAGAGGAAAGTTTGGTTTATAATTTTCCAGGAGTCAGTATCAAAATATATATGTATTTGGGGACAAAAAGGGGGGAAGATGACCCTCCCTTCTTATTACCACGCAGTCCCAGTCATATAATTTGGGAACTTTGGTGATGCATTCTTAGACATTGCCAAGTTAGAATATCTGGCTAAACATTTCCTCCAGGGTCTACAATGAGGTTCCTTATGAATTGGAAACTTCACCTATTTTGTGCTTTCTTTCAGTTCCTCAAGCCTGTGGACCAGTAGGTAAAGAAAAATTAAGGTGACAAAGCTATAATCAACCCAGATTATTGTGGTCCATAATGTTTCTGCTGCCAAATGTTGACAAATAAAGAGTGTCTGGAATTGCTGTGACACTTCATGCTAGGTAATAGAGAATAGGCAGTCACATTACCACAGCCCACAAATACAATGAAAGGCTTAGATCTCACCAGGCAAGCAATGTATATCAGCTGCTGTATTGTCTGAAGAAGGTTAGAACAAAAAGTAGAAAGGGAAGATGAGGATGGATATATTGATAATTGTCCCATTACTGGATGTCGTAGAAGATGCTGGAGTAAATTTTAATAACTGTCTTGACTACAATCTGTGGTGGTATTGTGTTCCCCAAAATATTGTGTACCCTAATAAATTTATTTGGGGTCAGAGAACAGAGAGCCACTAGATACAGAGGCTAGAAAATGATGGCACTCACACCTTTAATCCTAGCATTCCAGAGGTAGAAATCCCTCTGGATCTCTTGTAAACAACCAAGCATGGTGACACATGCCTTTAATCCCAGAAAGTCAGCCTTTAATCCCAGGGAGTGGTAGTAGAAAGCAGAAAGGTATATAAGGCATGAGGACCAGAAACTCGAGGCATTTGGCTGGTTAAGCATTCAATCTTTCAAGCAGCAGTTCAGCTGAGATTCATTCTGGATGAGGACTCAGGGGCATCCAGTCTGTGGAAACAGGACCAGCTGAGGAACTGGCGAGGTGAGGTAGCTGTGGCTTGTTCTGTCCCTCTGATCATCCAGTGTGCACCCCAATACTTGGCTCTGGGTTTGATTTTATTAATAAGACTCTCTAAGATTCATGCTACAACAATCTTTCCATCTACTGTCCTGAAGCAGCAAACATGTTGATGTACATACTGTGATGGACTGACAAAGACAGGACATCTGTTCCAACAAAAACAAGACACCTAAACAAGCAACCAGATATGGTAGAGTAGGTGAGAAAACACAGGAGTGACTGTCAGGCATCCTCCATGGGTCAGTTAGATCCATTTGGTCTCTCCTGCTCTTTCTCTGTTTGCAGCTATTTGTACACAGTGTCCTCCATGTCACTGAAATGGTCAACAATCTCAGGCTTCTACAGTGTATCTTCTTCCCAACTAAGGACATTCTTGTTTGAAGCTTTTTTTTTAATTACATGTATATGTGTGGGGCAGAGAAGAGAAGAGTATTTACACGTATGAGTGCAAGAGCCTACAGAGTCTTAAAGAGGATATCATTCCCCTGGAGCTTGATTGACAGGCTTTTGTGAGCTCCCAAATATGATTGATTAGAAGCAAACTGGGTCCTCTGAAAGAGCAGTACATGCTCTTAGTTATGAAGGCATCTCTTCCGGCCCATTCAGGGGCATCTTATCAGTGATGTAAATAGGAACCTGTGAGACAAAGAGAAAAAAACTGAGTCCTGTAGTGGGTAGCCATTCCAGCTTTGGTCTGGAAATTCCAACCCCCATTGAGGCTTCGGTAACTATCACGCCTACAAGGCGGGGCCAAGAGAGGGCCCTGAAGACCCGAGATCCGGATGTGCCGCCTTCTCTTGTTTCCTGGACCCTGGACGCTGGAGGTAGACTGAGCAGAGTTCTCCAGAGAACACTGCTGGACTGCGCTGTGTCTTTCCCAGACCCTGCAACCTACCTATCCCTTCATTTGTAAGTTACACCACTAAATAAATCTCCCTTTTAACTACGTGGAGTGGCCTTAATAATTTCACCAATAGAGTCCAACAAAGAGATGTGAGGAATTGGAAGACCTTCATGGTAAACTTTTGGCCAAAAGAGAGTATGTATAGTTGAGGGGGTCTCTGCTAGTGTCAGGGTAGGCAACAGCCAGAGTGATGATGAGAATGAAAACTCAGTTCAGACTGATTTTATCAACCTGGATCAAACTTCGGGGAGTCTGATGCCAGTGGGTTTATTGCCAGCATATTTAAACACAGTAGAATATGGGGGAATGTTTCCAGGCAACAGTCATTCCAGTTCCATGTGTACATTAAAGCTTAAGGTGTGACTTTAGATAAATCTCTTTGCAAAGTACATGTGACCATGAGGGTGAGTTCTATAGCTCAAGGGCCTAGAATCTAGTGTGGTCTTTCATGGAGAGAGCGCAGAGGTCAGCAGGCTATAAAGTTCAAGTGACATTCCCCCAACTAAGAATGAGTTCTATTAACTGTGAACTAAAGATAAAAGTCTAGGGAGGGAGAATTTTGAGATAAAAACTCTTAGGGATTTGGGTGAGGTCTTCCTCTATAGCAAAAGTTGGGTGAGGTTTGCTGCCACAGATAGCAAAAGGTCACTAGGTAATTCTTAATATCCACTCTCAGCTTTCTGGGTGGGAGAACAGGTATTTTATGTCCTCCATTGAGGAGAGATCCCTGCATGCTTAACATTCCTGGTTTCTCTCGTGGATCTGTGGCAAACAAACAAAAACATTGTGCTCCAAACATATAATGCCCCTTTTCTCCTGAAGATATCCTGGTGTGTAATTTATGGAGCTACTCATAAGATACTCTTTGACTGTCATACTTCATGGTTGACTCAATAATCCACTATTGTTTTTTGACTACTCCTTGGATTAGCACTCCCTCCTCCTCCTCCTCCTCTTCTTTTACTCCATACCTTACATCTCTCATCACTTGTTATTTCTTAGACTCTACCTTATTAAAGTTATTTAATAAAACATGCAAGTGTGTTTCATTTGTCTCAACTTCCAAGGAATTTGGGCTATGATATTTGGAGAGCACTTTTAGTCAATTTCCACAAACAAAAGCTGAAAGATGAATCCATGCTACTCACACACAGAGAGCTTTGGAGTCTTCAAATAGGCACCCTTATTTCTAAACACCTCCTTGACATTCACTAAACCAAAAACCACGATGACACTGATCAGTAAAAGCCTCTTCTTCAAATTATTTTAGAAAATGCATTTGATTAACGCCTGACATAGAACCACAAGATGCTTCCTAAGCTGGCCATTCTGCTTCTTCCATTTTTAAAGCGATTTTATATTTCTCCCATTGATGAGACAATCAGACAGGGGAAAAGAAGGAGACTCAAAGAGAGGAGGAAGACCAGAGAGAGGTCACTCTATAGAATAGCACAGAGAGAACAACTAACTGCATAGATATGAGCAGTGTGCAACAGTGATATTCCGACCCACCCAAGTCATCTAGGTAGGTGTTGTCTGGGTGATATGAGGATACTTCACATGATTCTCAAGCTAGATCACCAACACCATTATCATCACAACAGTAAAACCAGGGTAGGCGAATGTAAAAGATCCTACACATCTACTGGTAGGAAAGACTTCATGACCAGTAAATGTCTGCATAGGCTTGGGTAGTAACATAATTCTTCTCAGTCTAGAATCCTGGCCTCTGTCTATGAACTCTCAACAGAAAGAATATGAGATGGGAAAGGGGGTATGGAATGTGACGATCTGTTCTCTCTCTCTCTCCCCTTTCCTTTCTTTCCCCCCACCATGTGCAGTTCCCTTAACTCCTATGTGTCTGGTTCTCCATGTGTGGAATGAAAATATTGATAGTGACTCCTCTTCACACTCTCCACGGAGATATGGTACAGATCAGCAAGGGAATATTTGTGGAAACACTTTATTAACCGTGATGAGCAAGATCAATATCCCATAACTATTAATATGATCCCCGTTATTCCTAGTCAACAGTTTCTTGGTTGAAGAGGTGTTTATTCCACATCATATTTAGCAAAGCAAATTACAAATGCATAATTGTCTCCTTGAGCTATCAATAATTAGGTTGAAGTAAAAAGTATATTTTCTAAATCTTTTTAGACTGAAAATCTTTTTCCATTACCACTGTAGGATTCTAAGATCACCAAGGCCTTAGGGAATAGTTCTAGCCCAGGAGAATAGACCTAATTAATTATGGGATATTTCTTCATTTATTATCTTCTTTATTAAAATAACACACTCTCCTTAACTGGGATGAACTATAGCTGATTTGAGCTGAGAATATTGTAAAAATAGCTATTGTGCAAGTATTTTTAGCCTTTATGCATTACAGTCTCGACTAGCATGGAAATTTCAGGGGCACATTGGTAGAGACCAGAACAAGAGAAGAGAAACTGTGTGAGAAAGAGTAGAGAGTTCACTTCCTCTTATAAACACAATAAATATTTTTGTAATTCCAAAGTATGTGTCTGGGCAACTTAAAAGAATATGTCAATGTTTCTAAAGCCTGTTCTTTTCTAATGACAGCCAGCAAGGGAGTGGTACTACAGGGGAGAGAAGGGAGGGAGGAACTGGGAGGAGTGGCGGGAGGGAAAATATATCCAGGATATATTGTACCTGACAAGATCTATTTTCAATAAAAGTAAAAAAATAAAAATATATTTGAGTAACTTTTCAAAAACATATATATGCATTTATTTGTGTGAAGCACGTTTCCTTTGTAGAAAAGGGGAAAATAGCTCCCCTCCACCCTCCTAAGTTCTTTGGCTGGGCTAAATATTAAGCTGAGCTAGACAAGTTAAAAAGAGAAAAACTGTGCTTAGTCACACACACACAAGAATCTCACAAAAAAAAAATGGGACTCAAGGGACAGCCCATATATGGCACAGTGGACTTACAGATGGAGTCAGGGCTTGGGACTTCCTGGAAGTGCTTTGGGACAAGGCAGGGAGGTAAGACAGAGAAATGCATGGAGGATAAGCACTTCTTTGTTGTGCAGACCAAAACCTTGTCTCTGTTCAGCCTCATCTAGATACAAATGTAACAGTGATGTAGGTTTTCTCCTTTGTGGAAAGGCAGCTAGCTACTCCAACTACACTTATTTGCGTACTTTCCTAGAATGCTCTGTTAACAATGAAGAGGAGTGTTCTTGTAGTAATGTTTTGGGGTGATGAGTCCCAAGGCTCAACACTATTTTAGAAAATAATGTACTGTGAGATATAGATGTATTTGAGTAAAGGATACAAATATGTCTCATTTGCACTACAATAATTGACATAGAACAAACCATGTGCATGGCCATCTTCAGCTCCTTTCTAAGTAGCATCTCTCTCTGGCTTTCAAACAAGCACACTCTGCTCATTTTACTACTAACCCAGAACAATCCTTGCTTGTCTTGTTTTTTCTCCCTTTATTCAACATGTAAAATTAAGATTATCTTAATTTGAAACACCCTGAGAGAGAGAGAGAGAGAGAGAGAGAGAGAGAGAGAGAGAGAGAGAACATGTGTTTGTGTGTATGTTTGTGTATGGTGCCTGAAGAGGCCAGAAGAGCAGAAGAGGGCATTTGATCCCCTGGAACCGAAGTTATTATTGGTTGTGAGCAACTATGTGAGTGCTAGGAATTAAATCCAGGTCCTCTGGAAGAACTAACTGCAAGTGCTCTTAACCTCTGAGACATCTTATTCTCTGCCCCATGAACTGTAGAATGTTAAAGCCAGCTCCTAAACTAGCAGTCAGCTTGGATGTTTTCCTGGTCACCAAGCTCCACAACATTTAGAAGCCCCATTTGTCAATGATTATCAATGCTCGCTTTCTTAGTAGAATTTAGGATCATTCATTCAATGGTGCCATATAAACAGTCTTTCCTTTCACCCGCTAATGATCTCTGTGCCAGATCCTGCCTTATATGTTTAGAATAACATCAAATAAAACATGAAAATGCCTATCCATGTGAAGGAACATAATTTTCTTTGCTCATAGCCATCTACATAACCCATATCTATCAAGTCCTAACATCTTTACTGCCTAATGGCCCTTAAATCTTTACATTTTGTTACAGCATAAACCCCAGCTAGTCTAAATTACTGTTAACTTTCACTTGTACCATTACCAAAATAGCCTCCCAGCTGGTCTCTCTTTCTCACTTGTGTCTCTGTCTATAAGCATTCTTCCTGCAACCAGAATGATCTTTACAAAAGAGTAGTCACATCATGCATCTCTCTCATCCAAAAAAACTCTCAATTTCACTAAAATTAAAGCTACCAATACTTACAGTTCATAAGACTCTGTATGGTCTGGGCAACATTTAATATGTACCACCTCAATTTTGATAATAAGTCACAAGGAAATTTATATTAAAACTATTTTTGCTTTTTGTTCACACTTTGTGCCTCAGCCACACTGACCTTATCAAATTTTCTGGAGAGCACAGTTCACCCAACATAGTACTTAGTAGGTGCTGATACTCCTACTGGGACTGGGCAACTCCATCTCCAAACCTCTATAACAAATCAAACCACTACATTTCACAACTGAAATTGTCTCTTTCATGGTGGTTCTTGAGGTCTGATACTGGTAATACAAGTACATCAAAACATGCAATGGGGTTAATCTCAATGAACCTATTTGAAATAATGTAAATTTAAAAATCCATTTAAAGTCAGACAGTGGTGTTTCAGGACTTTAATCTAGTAGGCAGAGGCAGGTGGATTTCTGTGAGTTCAAGGCCAGCCTGGTCTACAAGGTGAGTTCCAGGACAGCCAGGGCTGTAAAACAGAGAAACCCTGTCTCAAAAGAAAAAAATCCATTTAAAACCCTTCGCCTCTATTACAATCTAAGACTTATAAGCTAGCATTTCCTATCTTAAAAATAATCAGAACACTTACATTAGTCTATAGTTGGACAAAATTGCCCACCACAAACCCATTTTTACAATAAAATAGTGAATTTCTTGTGAGAATTATTGCATGTTGTGCTGAAAGTGAAAAGGCAGAATGGCTGAATGAACACAATTTTGTACCATTGGTGTTGGTTTGTTTGTTTTTGTTTTTGAAACAAGGTCTCATTGTGGAGCCTTAGCTGGCCTGGAACTTGCTATGTAGAATAGGCTGGCCTCAGATTCATATAGATTTATCTCCCCTTTCTTTCCAAGTGCTCAGATTAAAGGTGTTTGCTATGATGCCCCACAACTTCGGTACCATTGTGAAGTGTAAACTTCTAAATTCAACCGTAGTAAGTTGAGAACCTTCATATTTAGTGTAGGAGGATAATGGTTTCGCTTTTATGAAGTACTTGAAAATTATAATGGAGTAAAAATGATACAGTAAAAAGACCAAGGACTTTTTCCCTCACAAAATAAATGGAATATGCAATAAGTGCAGTGAATGCTTCTGTAAGAAACCCAGAGACCAGTGTGTAAAAGTCCTGCAGCCCAGACAAGAATAAGGCAATGAAACTGGTCCATTAGGAAAGCATGTGATACTCTTCAGTCTACCATCAGACACTTTTTCTGTGGTCAGAATCACAAACTTCTCCTCTTTATCGAGGAAAGGGAGATGCTTAAACTAGTTTCTTCCTTAACTGTATCCAAGTACTGACTAGAACTGGGGCAGTAAGTTGGGCATGTCATTAACTGGGAATGGTTAATTAAACGTGCATGGGAGTAGGCAGTGCCACAGACATGGAGCAAGACGGAGCACCAGGAACATTGTTCTGTACATTATCCATGTTGCTACAACAGTCCCGAGAGAGACAAGGGCATACACAACTCCTGAGAAGTGATGGGCAAACCTTTTCCAATGAACTTAAATGCACAAGGCCAGAGAAAACGCGTCCGGAAATAGCCTGCTAAACCTACAGAATACCCAGCCAAGCTGAACAGAGAAAGTCTTCCACGTATGAAACCTGATTGTAAAACCTGGGAGACCTAGCAATTTCTGTAAATGCCAAAATTTCAGACAATCAGACAGATAAGAAAACAGTCATGGCACAGCTAGAGAAGTGAACTCAATGCACACAAACCAAAGACAGATAAAATGGCAAAGAATCAAGACACAACCACGGAGACGATGCTCGGTAAATTAAATGAGTGAGCAGACAATACTGGGGGAAAGTGCATAAACAAATCAAGAATCCTAACAAAGACGTAAAAATGTGGAAAAGAGTCTATCAGAAGCAGAGGACTGAGAATCCAGTCAGACAGAGAAGTCAAACGCTGAAGTTTGCAATCATCACTGCAGAAGAAAAAGGGGAAACAAAATTTTAGAAAGGTTGAGTATTGATAGGAACACCATCTTGTCATGGAAGTGTCAAAAGGAGATAAAAGGGGAATGGCCCACATAATTTATTTGAGTAAATAATGGTCAGATTTCCCCCACATCTTAGAAGAAAAGGATATATAAGTCCAAGAAGCTCAGAAAAGCATTCATTATGATAAATATAAGAGGTAAACCATTAAGTCACATTATAGTCTGTTAAAGCAATGAGAAAAGAAAAAGTAAAATCAGCAGGAGAAAATAACTCATAGTGTACAAAGGAGCCTCCATCTTACTGTCTGTAGAGTTCTTACAAGAACTATCACAGGCTAGCAGGGATAATATATTAAAAATACCAAAAGAAAAGAAAACATTGCTACTAACACTCTATCTAGCAAAAATGTTCTTCAAAGTTAAGAAATGAAAACTTCCTAGACATGCTGAAGCTGGAACACCATACCTGCTTTACAAGAAATTTGGGGGAAATTTTTTTTTTCCTGAGACTGGTTTCTCTGTGTCTTGGAACTCACTCTGTAGAACAGGCTGGCCTCGAACTCAGAGATCCATGTGCCTCTGCCTCCCAAGTGCTGGAATTAAAGGCATGTACCACTACCACCTGGCTTCTGGAAAACTTCTTAATTGAGTAAAAGGCAGAAGTAAAAGGATGATAAATAGCAAAAAAAATTCATGCAGAAATTTTAATTTCCTGGTAGAGATAAACATAAAAATGAGTTTAAAATACAAAGATAAGTATTGAAATAATAAACAGATGTATAGCAATAATATATAGGCAAGCATTTTTCAATGAATGTATAAAATACCATGTAAGTAAATTTTAGCATCAGTAGCAATGTGGGAGGGAGTAGAATTTTAAAGTAGAATATCATGAGCAATTGATGGCAACTGTCAGAAGAATCTGACCATGCTACTATGAAATATTATGTAACATTTAATAGTATCTAGGAAAATTATATCTAGAGAATGCGTACACAGAGAAATGAGTAAACAATAAAAATAAGCATCTACAAAAATTAATGAGATGGGGCTGGAGAGAGAATGGCTCAGTAGCTAAGTGCACTGGCTGCTCTTCCAGAGGACCTGGGATCAATTCCCAGCACCCACATATAACTCCAGTTCTTGGAGATCTGACACCCTCTTCTGGTTTGCATGGGTATCATGTGTGCATGTGGATGCAAGCCCACACATAAAATAAAAATGAATATAAAATGAATTTAAAAATTGAGACGCAAATGTAGCAAGAAGATGGGAAGTATTAAAAAGACAGAAAATATTTTAAAATGCCATTATGAATAATCTTATGCTAATAACTACCTTAAATATATACACATAAAACAAATCAGTTAATGTAAAAAAAAAAAACATGACTACAAGAAACAAGAGTACTACATAACGGTCAAAGGAAGAGTTCATCAGGAAGATACATCTGTAAGTAGATGTGCACTCAACATTACAGAGCTCACTATATCAAAGACTGATAGAAATAAAAGAGGAATTGGTAACCATGCAGTAAATGTAGTGTAGTTTGATAGCCCACTGTAAACGACATACAGACTAACCAGACAGAAGCTGCATAAGAGGGGCTGAATGACACCATAGGTGAAAGGAACCAAGGAAAACTAACAAAGACAGAACTCTCAATACAGCAGAACAGACACGCCCACTGGGTTCAT
Source organism: Peromyscus aztecus (assembly GCA_902168405.1). Classification (NCBI taxonomy): domain Eukaryota; kingdom Metazoa; phylum Chordata; class Mammalia; order Rodentia; family Cricetidae; genus Peromyscus; species Peromyscus aztecus. The sequence continues at coordinate 15,766 of CABHPQ010001250.1, forward strand.
ACTTGGCACATGGAAAAGTGTGCTGAGATAGTACATGGGTTAAGTCACAAAATGAATTAAAATTCTTAAAGAGATTGAAATCTCTTCAATCAAGGTTTTTTCCCCCCTAGAAACTAGAAACCAACCACAGAAGGAGAACAGGAAGATGCTTAAGGACATGGAAATCAAACATCCTCTTACACAATCCATTACAAAGCAGAAATCACAAAAGAAGCTAAAACACCTGGAGACAAATGTAAATGGAAAGCAGTTTGTGAAGTTGGAGGATACAGGAGTATTGTTATTATTATTATTATTATTATTATTATTATTATTATTAGGAAGCATTTGTCACTAGGAGACAGAGTATATATAGAGTGTATCCTCTGTCTCCTAGTGGCAAATGCTTCAAAAAATAATACTAAATCAACCCCCAGTCTCTCACCTCAAGGAACTGGAATATGAAGAAAAAAAAAACTCTAAGCTAGCACAAGAAGTAAGCAATACAGATAAGATAGTGATAAATAGTGAGCCAATATAAATCAATGAAACTAAGAGTGTGCACTTTTTAAAAGATCAACAGAATCCATACACTAAAGACATGAACAAAGACTCAACTCAAATTAGAAACAAAGATGAATCATTTCAATGGATGTTACAAGAATAAGAATGGTAAGAGACTAAAGGGAAATCATTTATCTGCTAGTTGGATAAGGAAGAAGAGATGGACAAATTTTGGAAATATACAATCAAGACTGAATCATAAAAAACTGAGTAAGCTTACAACTCAGTGAAGATGTTGAAACAATGACAAATCTTCCTCAAAAGGAAAGGGCAAGGACTCCAGTGGCTTTGCAGGAAAATCTAAACATCGGTAGAAGAGTTAAGATCAATCCTTCCCTAAAACTCTTCCCAATAATCACAAGTTATACTGAAAAGAAACTACTTAGAAAGCCAACATTCCCGAGATCAAAACCAAGGACATCAAAAAACAAAACTATAAACTCACATTCCTCATGATTGTTATTATACAAACCCTAGCAAAATACCAGCTTGCCAAATTTAACAGTGCAGTGAAAGGATTATATGCCATAAGTAAGTGGGATTTATACTCAGAATGTAATAATATCTTAATTTATGATATTCAACCAATGTAATAAAACACATTAAGAGACAGGAGAAAAAAACATAAGATCATCTCCATTTATGCAGAAAGAACATTTGGCAAAAGTGAGTACTTTTTCTAGATAAAGACCCTTGACTAACTAGTAACAGAGGAAACCAAGACAGGAAAGAAGACTGAAAAACCTTGACATTCTCTAGGAATCTCACCAAGGCCTCAAGGGAAGGGATACATACTAACTTTTGTGTAACCTAGTGGCTTCTGGTTTCATTTGATCATATTATTCTATGGGAGGCATCTGATTTATAGTCTCACTGATCAAAAGAGAGAAACAAAAACTTTTTAACAACCAATTTTTTTTTTTTTTTTTTTGGTTTTTTAAGACAGGGTTTCTCCGTGTAGTTTTGGTGCCTGTTCTGGATCTTGCTCTATAGACCAGGCTGGCCTTGAACTCACAGAGATCCGCCTGACTCCTCCTACCGAGTGCTGGGATTAAAGGCATGCATCACCACTGCCCAGCTTTAATAACCTTTTGACAGGTAAATAGAGATCTACCAAAGGGAACACTGGAAATGCTCAGACAATTAGAATTCTCCCTTGCTGAGCCCATATCCATACTAGGGTGGACCTCACTCTCTGAGACTCTCCTTGGAGAAGCCCACACTTATACTTTCTGTTGTGTTACTATTTTCAGAGTGCTTATCTTCTCTTAGACCTCATTCTTAAATCTGTATTAAAATAAATAATTTTATTAAACCCAAACTACTTCATAAACTCTGTTGTCCTAAAATGGTTTTTCTATGACTCTCAGTTTACCCCAAGTCAAGGTCTCGAAAAGTGTAGGGAACTTTCTCAGGCTGCTGAAAGTGACATCATGGAGTTGTGTGCCAGTCCCCTCACTGATGACATAAAATACCTCAACATTTATGTAAAGCTCAAAGCTAGAATCACAATATATTGTAAAAGGCCAAAAGGTTTTCCTTTTGTCCAGAATAAGAATTGCTTGCAACACCATCCACCTGAACTGGAAGCACAAATAGAAAAACTGATGAAAAAAAGAAAAGGAGATGTTCACACTGGAAAAGGAGAAATGAAATGATCTCTGTTTATTAATGACTTGATCAATTGTGTAGGCTATTCTACAAATTAAACACTCCTACATACACATGTACCACATACACAATTGTTAGGGCCAGTAAAATAACTCAGTAAAGTTGTAGTGTATAAAATAAATACTCAAAATTTAGCTGTGTTTATACATATTAGAATAACTAGCCAATAAAGGAAACAAATAATACACTTACATTTATTACGTATTATCAAAAATAATCAAATATTTCATTATACACTTATCCGAAGAGGGAAAGAGTCTACATCAGAAACTATCAAACACTGATAAAATAAAGATAAAAAATGAACATCTCTAGGTTTGATTGTAAAAATATCTGTTAAATGATCTTCAAATTCAATGTACTTTCTATTACAATTGTCAAGAAATGTTTCCAGAAACTGAAAAAAGAAAACCTAAAATCCTCATGGGATCCCAAGGAATCCAAAAATCCAAAGCAATCTCTAGAAGAAAGAGCAAACTCAGAGCCTCACAACCCTTAATTTCAAATCTGTTTACAAAATAGCTATTAAACAATAGTAATTAAGACCTCAGAATGCTATCGAAAAGATAGAGAACACAGATAATGCCACAGAACAGAGAGCTCAAAAATAAACCCTTGTTTACACGGCCACACGATTCCCAAGAATGCCAGATCTGTACAATAGACCAATAGATGATGTTCTACAAAGAGGAATGGGAAGAGAGCCCATTACTTGATCCTGGAATCTCTCTCTCTCTCTCTCTCTCTCTCTCTCTGGTAAGGCATTATTTTTATTTTATTAGTAAAGATTTTTGTTTTCTTTGTTTTTTATTTATTTATTTTACATCCTGGTTTCAGTGCCCCCCCCAACTCCTCCATCTCTCGCCCCCACCCCTTCCTTCTGTTCCCACCCCAATACACTCCTCCTACATTTATGTTTAGGAAAGGGCAAGTCACCCATGAGTATCAACAAAACACGTCATATCAAGTTGTAGTAAAACTAATGAGTGATCAGATAGGGAGGAGAGTATTGAAAGAGACTACTGGAAAGAGGGGGCATTTGGGGTCAGGTAAAAACCTGGTGCAAGGGAATCTCCCAGGAATCTACAAGGATGACCCCAGCTAAGACTCCTAATGTCTCTGTTAAAAGGATACCAATCTCATCATGAATACTCTTTACTTATGAGCTAATTATCTTTCAAATTATGATACTATACCTTTGATGTCAGATTTCCACATTTGATTATCAAAACATGTGGACCTCGCATAAACATTTCTCCAAAGAAAATATGCCAATAAACATTAAGCACCTGAAAATTTGCTCACTGTCCCCAGATACTATAGAAATGAAAATCAAATACCACAATGGGATATCATCTCACTCTTTTCAGGATGACCAGTGTTAGAAGAGCAGAAAATGGCAAATATTGACAAGTTTAGGGAGTGTTTTAAACTTTGTGTCATTTGGAAAAATGTAAAATTGTATTGTATCCTCACATATCAACAGTCTAAGATTCCTGTTTATACAGCTGTGGTGATATATTATATACCCTAATAAATTTGCCTGAGGATCAGAGAACAGAACAAGCCTCTAGTTTAAACATAGATGCTAGGCAGTGGTGGCACACACCTTTAATCCTAACACTTGGGAGGCAGAGATCTGTCTGGCAAAATAGATAAGAAGCAAAATAAAGTATTTCACATAGACCCTAAGACACTACTAACAAGACAACAGATGAATGAATGACCTTATGGTAAAAGTTTAGCAACATTTAATTAATTTTTGATAAATATAACTCTTGAGATGAGTCTGGCAGTGGTGGATGGTGGCACACACCTTTATTCCCAGCACTTGGGAGGCAGAGGCAGGAGAATCTCTGTGAGTTCAAGGCCAGCCTGCTCTACAAAGTAAGTTCTAGGACAGTCAGGGCTGTTATACAGAAAAAAAAAAAACTGTCTTGAAAAAAACATAATAATGATAATAATAATAATAATCTCATGAAATAAAACAGAAAATCTATGAAGCATTAAAATATTGAGCATGTAGAGTCTCTTAAAAATTTTACACAAAAAAAAACTTAGGGCCATATATTTTTAATGGTTTATTCTAACACTTATGAAATAAATGCTATATAAACTTTCTTAGGTAAAAAAAAATGCAAACTACTTATAAGTATAAGTAGTTTATGAAGTAGCCAATATGCTGAAGTAAAAGTTGATCCAGCTATTCTTAGAAGAAATATAGTAATATTTCCACTAATAGATTAAAAAAAAACCTTGACAAAATACTAGAAAATTTAACTCAAACAGAAATCAGAAAAATCATGTATTGTTATCAGGTAGAATTTAGCTCATAAAGGAGATTTATTTCTAGTTGAAATTCAGTTGACATAATGCACCATATTAAGTAAACACAGAATAAATCCATAGCACATTTTCCTTAATGAGTGAAAAAAGCAAAGCGCTAGATAACAGCAGGGGCTGGCTAAGACAGACATAATATTCCTATTCATAAGACCAAAGTAAAAGGAACAGGCCATGTCTAAAGTAACTTGCTGATGAGACAGACCAAATAACACATTCATGTACTGATGGTGGAGACACCAATAATACAATCATTTTGGAAAAATTATTTGTCAGGGTGTTTTTTAATAGATAGGCTTTATTTTTAAAATGCTTTTAAAGGGCAAGAGAAATGGCTCAGTGGGTAATGTGCTAGCCACACAAGTGTAATGTCCTGGGTTTGGATCCCTGGAAACCGTTTAATGTCCAGATATAATAGTACATGTACCTGTAATCCCAGCATTCTATAGACAGGTGAAGATAGAAGAATCTCCAGCGGTGAACAATGAGAGGTTGTGTCTCAAGGTGGAGGTAAGGATGTATACCTGAGGTTAACCTGTGACCTCCACAAGTACACACACCCTACTCACACACAGATAAACACACACACATACACACATACAATCACAAATACTTTTGGGACTTTTTACAAAGCAATTAAGTAAGTAGCATAGAGTAGCAACTAACCCTGTGGATAACTCATCCAATTGTTAGTTTAAAAAAAGCTATATATTGTGGCTGAAGTTTTCCTGCCTGGCCCACGGTCAAGACAAATCTCTTTCACCTGCCAGTCCCACAGCCGCTCAGACCCAACCAAGTAAACACAGAGACTTATATTGCTTACAAACTGTATGGCCGTGGCAGGCTTCTTGCTAACTGTCCTTATAGCTTAAATTAATCCATTTCTATAAATCTATACCTTGCCACATGGCTCGTGGCTTACCGGCATCTTGTCCTGGTGGGGACTGGCAGCGACTCCCTCTGCCTTCCTGTTCTTTTTATTCTCTCTGTTAGTCCCGCCTATACATCCTGCCTAGCCACTGGCCAATCAGTGTTTTATTAGCAACACATTTGCCATACAGAACATCCCACAGCAATATATTTTACAACTAATAAACCATTATTGATAGTTTATTATCACCTAAAGTCCCCTGTTTTTCAGGTTTTTATCTTTGAATTTTTTTGGTCTAAGACATCATGTAATACAAGTCCACATCTCCTTTGGTTCCTTTTGCCATGTCAATCTCTCAGAGTCCTCTTGCTTTTTAAGACCTTGACACCTCCAAGGAGCACATTTTAAGTATGTTTTAAACATCTCTTTGAGTTGTTTTCTGTTGGGGATATAATGAGATGGGAGAGAAAGACTACAGAAAAAGTGACGAGTTTGTCATCTCTTCTCAAGAGTGCCTGGATATGGCAGCGTTTGTCAGGCTGTTCAACCTCAATCTTACCTTTTCTGACTCTTCCCACCTCTTTCCTTACCATATACTTTGGAAATAAATCCAGATGATAACATATTCTTAAGGAGTGAGGACTAATGTAACTCCTGCTTCAGGGTACTCTAACTACCTGCCTCCCATAATTTGTTTGAGAGCCATTTCTTCTTCCCTATTCGTGGAAATACTGGATTACTTATTTATATCAGTGGGGTTATGGATACACGTCTTACAGGTTGGGATATAATCTAATGCTACTTCATTTTGTTGCTCAAATTGAGCCAGTTTTGACTATTGAGAGATCTTTCCGTTCATGTCCTATGTGTTCTCTCTCTCTCTCTCTCTCTCTCTCTCTCTCTCTCTCTCTCTCTCT
>CABHPQ010001250.1:22120-49322 GCA_902168405.1 Peromyscus aztecus
TCTCTCTCTCTCTCTCTCTCTCTCTCTCTCTCTCTCTCTCTCTCTCTCTCTCTCTTTGTGTGTGTGTGTGTGTGTACACATGTGTATGTGGGTACAAACATGCCCATGCACATGAAGACCACAAGTCAATGTCAGTTGTCTTCCTTATTCACTCTCCACCTGACTTTTTGAGACAGGGTCTCTCACTGGAAGTGGAGCTGGCTGATTCCATTAGATTGACTGGCCAGCAAGCCTCAGGGATTCTTCTGTCTGTGCCTCTCCAGTGCTAGAATTACAATTGTGAGTCATCAAAGCCTAGCTTTTCTGTGGGTACTGGAAATTGAACTCCAGTTCTCATGCTTGCACAGCAAGGGACTTACCTACTGAGGCATCTTTCCTAGACAGACCCTCCTATGCCCTCGCAACATGATGATGAATGTGATCATTTGAGTTGTGTTTGTTCTGTGTTTTGATTGTGATAGTGATAACTTGGCTATACAAATTTGTCAGACTCACAGACCATACCCTACTAAGGAATAGGTTTTAATGTATGTTAATTATACTTTAATTTAAAGCTAAAATAAGAATTGCAAAGTGCCTGTGAATTGTCACAGAACAGTGCTTTAATACCCATACAAGCAGAAGAAGGGACAATTTGATATGTTCTCAATTACTAGAAATAATTTTGGCACAGATGAAAAGAAAAGAACTGAAATACCAATTTTAAAAAATCCTATTTATAATACAGCACCAAATCACAAAGATATTTACAGAAAAACTTAACATAAGACAGGCAAAACCAGAAAAAATATTCAAGTAACTTCAATAACAGGAAAGATGTACCATAGAAATGGATGAAAAGTCTCAAACATTCAAAATAATATTTGTTTCCAAATTGATTTATAATCACAGTCTTAGTCATCATTGATGGATTAATTACCTAGAGGGAAAAAAAAACAAAAACAAAAACAAAGTGCTTCAGGAGAGTTGAGAAACTCCAACAAGAATGTCAGCATATTAAGAACATCTGCATACATTTATTAACTGGGAAATTCCCAACAAGGAAGTTACCAGATATCCACTGGCACCTACAGTCCTGAAACGGCAGGAAACAGATTTACAGATGGAGCTGTCCACCCTAAAATGAAAATTCCATTTTCTGCCCTTTAAAACCCTCAGGCCCTTTGTGCCTGGGTGCAGTCTCCACCCCCCCTGAGAGACTGCTGCTCTCTTCTGTTCTAATACAGGACAATCTGCTTCTATAGACATCAGTCTCCTCTTCTTTTCACTTTCATATCACCTCCATCAATCCGGATCTAACTATTGTAACAACAGGCTTTAAAAACAGACACTGTTAAGGCAATTTTAATATTCATATCAAAATATGTAGATACTGGGTGTGGTGGCACACACCTTTAATTTCAATACTGGGAAGGCAGAGGCAAGCAGATCTCTATGATTTCAAAGTCAGCCTAGTCTACATGGGAAACTTTATCTCAAAAAATAAGTAAGAAATAAAATTAATAAATATACTATATGGTAATATACATATATGAAAGCACAAAGTACTTACAATAGCAAAACTAACTGGAAAAGATGACCAAAGAAAACTTACACATAATATCAAGATTCACTATAAAACTATAGTAATCAATAGTCTACTGAAATGGAAAAGTGACCACAGAAATGAATCCACACTTAATATCATAAATTCATCTACAATCACAATACAAAATCCAGTAGAGAAGCTTGAAAGAGGGGCACACGCCTACAAATCAAGCATATAGTAGGATGAGGCAGGAGAATTGCTATGAGTTTGAGATAGTATAGAATACATAGTGAGTTCTAGTACAACCTGGACTAAAGTGTGTAATTCTACCTCAAAAAAGAAGAAAAATAAAAAGATAAATAAATAAATCCAATTTAGAAAGAAGGGTTTTTTATAAGTGGTATCATAATTATTAAATATGCAAAAAAGAAAAATGAGCCATGACCTTTAGCTAGGATCACACTCAATCACTGCTTCAAAATAATTGGTACTGAACTAAAATTTTCAAAAATAACAAAAAACAACTGGGTGGTGGTGGCACATGCCTTTAATCCCAGAATTCGGGAGGCAGAGTAGGCAGATCTCTGTGATTTTGAGGCCAGTTTGGTCTACAGAGTGAGATCCAGGACAGGCACCAAAACTACACAGAGAAACTCTGTCTCAAAAAACCAAAAAAAAAAAAAAAGAAAGAAAGAAAGAAAAAATAAATAAATAAAAACTCAAACAAAAATTCCTTAAGGAAACACAGTATAGATAATTTTAAAAGTTGAGATAGGGAATATAATTTATGAAATCCAGAAATCGTTCTGTGTGTGTTGAATGGCATGGTCCTCTGAATTGCAACATTATTTCCAAAGTGCAAATCTCCCTCCAAGAGAGAAAGGGGAGACTCACTAACCTAGGGTGGTAAACAGGAGATGAACAAAAGTCTATATGTCCTGGAGAAGAAAAGCCTAGATTCTTGATGACCATGACCAGCAATATATTGGTTAATACAGAGTTGACTGGCCTATAGCTGGGCAGAAAGAGATTGGTTGGGAGAGCCAGACTAGGAGGATGCTGGGAAGATGAAGGGAGTCACAAGGAGTCACCAGCCAGACACAGAAGCAGCAACATGGGAAGTTCATAGATGAGGTAAACAAGCGTAGGAGCAGCACATCAATTAATAGAAACGGGTTAATTTTAGTTATAAGAACTAGCTAAAAACAAGCCTAAGCTATCAGCTGAGTGTTTACAATTATACTAAGTCTCTGTGTGGTTATTTGTGGAGTGGCTAGTGGGACAGAAAAGTCTGCCTACATACATTTTTATACTGTTGGGAGTAAACAGCGGATGGGTGTGGGGACTCTGACCAGCAAAAGGACAGAAAGAAAGAGATGTTTGGACTGTGGTCAAGTAGCATAAAATTTTGGGGGTGTTTTGGAGTCTTCACTGGTGTTGAATGTAAATGGTTGCTGGGTGTGGTCATGGACTCTGACTAGTTAAGGCACCAAAAAAAAAAAATGTTTGGATTGTGCAACTCCCTGCAAGCTTCATAGAAATCTTCAAGAGCTTGGGGAAGTCATCACCCATGTTGGGTAGACTTTCTGGTTTTACAGCTGCTTTTGAGTTATCCTTGCCCCTTTTAAGTGACCCCTCACTGATACTTCTGTTTGTAACCTCAATTAAAAACAAAAATGAAACAAAACCCAAAGAACTCATTGCTAACCTGGAAGGGAGAAATCTGAGGGGGTTCTATCTAAAGACAAAGAACTACAGACAATTTAAGAATGCTGAACACTGGAGAACTAGTCATCCCCCGGGATGAACTCCCTAATTGGTTATTCAATACCAAATGTTCAACACTGAAGTCACATACATACAATTAACACTAATACTGAACAGTTTGTATCTAACAAATGAAGAAAAAGAGGCCATGGTTTTGAGATAGAATAAGGAGGAAGAGCACATGGAAGTGGCTGGCAGTAGGGAGATGGGAAAACATTAAAACTACATTTTAACTTTAAATTAGTTTAAATTAGAAAGAAAACCCTCGTTGCTTCACCAAATTGGACACTGGTGCAATCATTACTTTGGTCTATTGTGGGCTCCCTTCTTGGGGTGAGTTGACATATACTTGTGTTTCTCCAGGAAAAGTCTGTCATACAACAGCATGTGCTTAAAAGTATATATATTCATATTAAGGAGGAATCAGAAAAACAGACTGAAATGCAAATGGCCAATGGTCAACTAGCATTTTGGAAAGTTCTCAATATTCCTATTAGCTAAGAAAAAAGACACAATATAATGAATCAATACCCACCCATTTGAGTTGCTAGAATTAAAACTTCTGGCAATACCAAGTGAATAAAAGGATATGAAGTCATGAGGAAAGAGGAATGTTTACAAAGTGACCAAGCAAAGAGAAATTGTCATTATTATTTTAAAGAAGGTTTGGTAGTTCATCATGTGCTGGTTAGTTTTTGTTAACTTGATATAAACTGTGGTCACTTGGAAAGAGGAAGTTTCAGTTGAAGAATTGTCCCCATCACATTAGCCTATAGACAAGTCTGCAAAACATTTTCTTGATTAATGATTGATATGGAAGAGCACATCCATTTATGGTGGCACCAACCCTGGCAGGTAGGTAGTCTTGAGTTGTATAAGAAGGCCAGCCAACCAAGCCATGGAGGCAAGCCAGCAAGCAGCTTTTCTTCACGGTTCCTGCCTCTGCTCCTACCTGAATTCCTATCATGACTTCCATTGATGATGGACCGTGATCTTTTATTAGGAACATATAAGCCAAATAAACTTTTTGTCTTATGAGTTCGTTGTGGTCAGTGTTTTATCACAGTAACAGAAAACTAAGTCAGAAAGAGGTTCCAGAAAGAGAAGATTGTGCTGTTTTGGAAAAATACTGTGGATTTTAGCATTCACACTGGAAAAGCCATTGTGAATTTAATGGGTTTTTCTGAGAGAAATGTAGATGGTGGAGGCCTGGTTTGTGAAGTTTCAAGAGGTTTGAGAGTCTCTCAGAGACCATCAGGGGTTATTTGTGTGATGTATTGGAATTAGGAATCGAGGGGAAGTGAACCTGAGCTTTGCTGGAATAATCAGTGCTGTGTTAGGTAGAGCTGGAAAATCAGTAATGAGTAATAAAAGACCAGTGTCACAGAAGTGAAATATTTTGTGAAATAGTTCCTGAGGGTCAGCACACAGAGATGTAATCCAGAGGGGCTCAAGGCTACATCTCACACTTGAAGATGAACTAGATAGTATGTGAGTTTTTCACATGGTAGTGCTTCTGAAGGTATGAAAGGGTCATGGAGAGTACCTGAGGCTTGGTATTATGTGGTTAGGTTGGAGCACCTTCAGAGAGTTCAGAAGGCCATTGGTGAAGATATAACCACAGTTACAGTGGAGGTTCCAGGATTGAGAGAACCATGAGAAAGGCTGAGGTGTGGCACCATGAATTGAGAGGTCAGAGTCCCTGAAAAGGACAAGTAAGAACACTGGTGAAAATACACCCTCAGTTTCAGTGGAGACCTCAGGATATTAGAGATATCAGGATTGTGAGACATACACCAAGGACAGTGGCAGGTATGGTGTGGAGCCAGCCTGAGCCTGAGACGAACTGTTAGCAGCAGACAGCAGAGTTGCCCATGCCAAGAAAATCATGAGCCCCACGTGATGGACAGTGAAATACAGGATTTGATTTCCACCACTGCATATTGGTTTTGCTGATTCTGCCCTAGTCCTTCCCTCTTGAAATAAGACAGTATGTAACTAACTTTTTAACCTTACAAGAGCCTACACTTGAAAGACCAGATTTTTCAAGGGGAATTTTTAAGTCGGAATGTTTTATTTTGTCATGTCAACATTAGATCTTGGGGATAAATAAGACAAGAATAATTATGTTTTAATGGTGATATGCTTATGTATCAAGACGACAAGGGGTCCATTGTGCTGGTTAGTCTCCTTCCATGGTGTGTCAGCTACTTATCTATTGCTGTAACAAAAATATGATGAAAGCAATTCAAAAAAAAAAAGAGTTTAAATGGGCTGATGGTTTTAGAGGGTTAGAGTCCACAATAACGTAACAAAGGAATAGTGGCAGGAGCAACTACAATTCACATCTCAGTCCACGAGTAGGAAACAGAGAGAAAATACTGGAAATGACATGTTTCTCTTGAAACTTCAAAGCCCATCCCAAGTGACACACTTCCTTTGACAAGACCATTCCTCTTAATCCTTCCTGAATAGGTCCAGCAACTGGGTACCACCTATTTAAACATATGAGCCTATCAGGACCATTCTCATTCAAATCAGGACACATGGACTCTGCTTAAGCTCCTGCCTTAAGGTTCCTGCCATGAGCTCTTGATCTGCTTTCCCTCTGTGATGGACTAGAGCCTGTAATGTGAAATAGAGCCTTTCTTCCCCAAGTAGCTTTGGGTCATGGTATCTACCAGAGCAACAGAAAAGCACACTAGGAAAAGTAGCATGTATGCTGACTGGAAATAGTTCAGAGGGTACTTTTGGAGATGATGGAAATATGCTATACCTTGATTAGGGTGGTGGATATACAGTTGTAAATATAGACATACAGTAGAAAAATGTTATTAATATATACACATTATATATATATATGTGTATATGTGTGTAAATTCTTACAAATTATAAAATCTAAAATGATTCTTTTTCTTTTTTTGGTTTTTTCGAGACAGGGGTTCTCTTGTAGTTTTGGTGCCTGTCCTGGAACTCACTCCATAGAACAGGCTGGCCTCAGACTCACAGAGATCCACCTGGCTCTGCCTCCCCAGTGCTGGGATTAAAGGCATGCGCCACCACTGCCTGGCCTAAAATGATTCTTATTGCATCTAAATAAAAGAGACTTTACTGAGCAAAATAGTGAAATAAATGACTAGAAACTACTTACTGTTTTAGATCTAGATCAGGAAAAATTTTCCTTCTAAGAAAAACTTTTTATACAGAAAAGAATATGAGATAATTTGTTTGCAGGAGACCTGCACTGTCAAAATACTATTAGCTATTTAAAATAACACAACAATGTACTATGGTGTATATTTAGATTATATAGAAGTAAAATATAAGACAATTGCATTGTAATAGATAGAGGCCCAATGACACAGAAATGGATGAGATCTACATGGACAACCTGGACGTAAGTGGGGGTAATGAAGGACAAGGGTCGAGGGAAAGAGAACTTGAGGGAGCGGGAGATCCCAGCTGGATTAAGAACAGAGAGGGAGAACAAGGAATAAGAGACCATGGTAAATGGAGACCACATGTGAATAGGAAGAAGCGGGGTGCTAGAGAGGTCCACAGAAATCCACAAGGATACTTCCACAATAGACTGCTGGCAGTGGTCGAGAGACAGCCCGAAATGACCTACTCTGTGATAAGGGGGCCAAACACCCTAATTGTTGTGCTAGAAACCTCATCCAATGACTGAGGGAGCCAGATGCAGAGATCCATGGCCAGGCCCCAGGTGGAGCTCCGGGAGTCCAATTAGCGAGAAAGAGGAGGGTTTGTATGAGCGAGAATTGTTGAGACCAAGGTTAGAAAAAGCACAGGGACAAATAGCCAAACGAATGGAAACACATGAACTATGAACCAATAGCTGAGGAGCCCCCAACTGGATCAGGCCCTCTGGATAAGTGAGACAGTTGATTAGCTTGATCTGTTTGGGAGGCATCCAGGCAGTGGGGCTGGGACCTGTCCTCAGTGCATGAGCTGGCTGTTTGGAATCTGGGGCTTACAGGGACACTTGGCTCAGCCTGGGAGGAGGGGACTGGATCTTCCTGGACTACATCTATGAAGTTGAACTCAATCCTCAGGGGAGTCTTTGCCCTGGAGGAGATGGGAATGGGGGGTGGGCTGGGGGCAAGTTGGGGAGGGGGAAATCCGTGGCTGATATGTAAAATTAAATTAAATTATAAAATAAAATAAAAAGCTAAATAAAAAATAAAAACAATTATATAGTTTAAAATATCCTAAGATGCCGGGCATTGGTGGCACACGCCTTTAATCCCAGCACTTGTGGGAGGCAGATCCAGGTGGATCTCTGTGAGTTCGAGGCCAGCCTGGGCTACCAAGTGAGCTCCAGGAAAGGTGCAAAGCTACACAGAGAAACCCTGTCTCGAAAAACCAAAAAAAAAAAAAAGTACTAAGATAATTCAGCATAGGGTTATAATGTAAATTGCCATGGTTTACAGAATATTTATTTTATTATCTAATATAATAATTCAAATATGACCCTCATTTAGCTGAAAGACAATTCAGAGAGCAAAGGGGAATACTAACAAAACTGGTCCATTATGCCTGAAGAAGTTCAGAAAGCAACTAAATAAACAGAATAATTGGGAAAGGAGGAGAATTGAGGTCACATCATGATTAAATTAAAGTAAATTGAAACAAGCACTCCAATTAAACAACAGAACATTGTGAAACCGAATTAAGAAAAGATTCAACCATATGCTCTTTACCAACAGCACACCTTAAACATAGAACACAGATGGATTTAAATGTTAGAGTAAAATGAAAAGAATACATTAATGGGAGAAGGCTAATGGATTTATCATCGAGCTTCAGAGTATGACTTAAGACATAGTGCACTCCAGATGCAGAGAGTCACATTGAAATGAGGAGAAAAAAGCATCCCTTTGAGAAGACGTGAGAAAGACTGGTTCTCATGCTCTCAGCCTTCTTTAGTTGCCCACTGATCTTTGTCTAGGGTTGAGGCCTCCTGAGTGCTGCCCATTCATGTCAGCATGTCTGTTGGTGTTGTCCTTGACCAGGACATGTTTAGATAGCCAGGTTGGTGAGACTTCATGAGTGTAAGCTTCTCTGACATACCTTTCTCGGGGAAGAGCACATGGATTTGCTACCAATACCAAATGGTCAGTCCTGAAGACACACAACACAAGTAACATTATATGGACTGAACATATTGTATTTGTGTATTTAGTGTGTGTGTGTATGTGTATGTGTGTGTATTTATATCTATATCTATATATATATTAAAGGAGAGCATGAAAAAGGTACATGGGAGGGGTTGAATGGAAAAAAGGTAAGGGGATTAATGATGCAATTATAGTATAATCTCTATTGCAGTTTGAATGAAAGTGGCCCTCATGGGCTCATAGATTTGAATGCTTGGTCAACAGGGAGTGGTACTATTTGAAAGACTTAGGAGGTATAGCCTATTAGAGGAAGTGTTTTAGTGAAGGTGGGCTTGGAGGTTTTCAAAATCCCCAAGCCAAGCCCAGTGGCTCTCTCTTCCTGCTGTTTATAGATCTGGATATAGAACTCTCAGCTACTTCTCCAGCGCCATGCCT
The DNA here is from genome assembly GCA_902168405.1 of Peromyscus aztecus. Lineage (NCBI taxonomy): Eukaryota > Metazoa > Chordata > Mammalia > Rodentia > Cricetidae > Peromyscus > Peromyscus aztecus. The sequence continues at coordinate 30,989 of CABHPQ010001250.1, forward strand.
GACTGCATGCTGCCATGCTCCCCACCATGATGACAATGGACAAAACCTCTAAAATTGTAAACCAATCTCAACTGAATTTTTTCCTTTGTAAGAGTCGCATGGTCATGGTGTCTCTTCACGGCAATGGAACATTGACTAAGACAATCTCAAAAAAAAAATAGAAATATTAATAACAAAAATAAAGAAGACATGAGTATTTTCAACACATGTATACAGCTAAGGTAGACACCAGTTTTACTTCCCCTGGATACTAACATGGTTGGAGGTGATGCTGGATTCTCTAGTTGTACAGTTAATTGTACTTGTTAAAATTACATGTGAACTTGAAGGACAGAATACTCAGATTAAGCACTGTTTGGGGGGTCCGCAAGGATGTTTCCAGATGGACTCAGCATTTGGATTCTCTCCTCCCTCGTTGGTCGCAGGTTATTCACTGTGCTGAGGGCTGGAATAGAACAGAAAGCAGAGAAAAGAGTAATTCATCCTTTCATCCCCCTCACTGTTAGAACTAGGCTATGCTTTCCCTTGTCCTGCCCTCAAAACAGGATTCACCTGTCTGGGGTCTCTGCTTTAAAGTCTTTGAACTCAGGCTTAATGGCATCACCAGTTTTCATGTGTATCTAGCTTGTAGGTTTTCTCAGTCACCATCTTCATGGGTAACAGATCCTAGTGGCAATCTTACCTATAACTCCAAGCAGGTGTAGGGGCATATGCCTGTTGACCCAGCACTTGGGACATTGAGGCAGGAAGAATTCATGGTCATTCTTGTCAGGTCCCAGCCTCTCCTACCCCCCAGATAACAATTTGGGCTCAGCTTAGGCTGGACTCTGATAGAGTAAACACTCTGCATCCCTTAGAAATTTTGAAAACTGGGTTTCTGTTTGCCAGGAAAAAGCCATTAATTTCTTATCTGCTCCTACATCTCTCCCCCAATCTCCAGAGCCAGCATCTAGTTCTCTATTAACTCAAACAAGCCTCTGACAGATCAGAGCCCCATGATAGTACCCAGGCTGTCCCAGCTAACCTTCCCTCCTCCTGCCTTGTAACTGGAAGGTTGCTTCCATTGTTTTTGCTGTCTCTCTGCTCCCATAACCCTGGCAATTGTCAGTCTGTTTCTTTCTCCGATTTTTCTCTCTGCTCTTCTCTCTGTCTTCTGAGGGGTAGCAATGTCAGACTCTCCCAGATGCCCATTGATACCCTCTTTCCCTCTCACTCTTATCTACGATAAAAAACCTTCCCCTTAATAACAGAATAGTCTTGTCTGAAGGTTTGTTTTTTTTTTTCACAACCCCTTGCATACAATTCTTTTTTTTTTTTTTTTGACACTGGTTTCTCTGTGTAGCCCTGGCTGTCCTGGAAGTCCCTTTGTAGACCAGACTAGCTTGGAACTCACAGAGATCTGCCTGCCTCTGCCTCCCAAATGTTGGGATTAAAGGCGTGCACTATCACTGCCCTAAGAATACAATTCTTAATTACATAGAAAGGTTGAAGTCAGGCTGGTTACATGAGATCCTGTCTCAAAATTTTAAAAAAAGGTTTCATTTTGACAATGTCATGCTTGTTTATATTGTTCTTTGATCATATTCACTTCCTACCACCTTCTGTTTTCCTACAAACCTTTGTCCCCATTCTCTTCCTAAGTAATTCCTCCTTCGGCATATCTGTCTCATTTATATGTGCCCTGGTTTCTGCATATGAGAGAAAATAGATTTGTCTCCGTGAGTCTGGTTTCACTTAACATCACGACTCCAAGTCTATCTACTTTCCTTAAATATGAAACAACTCCATTCTTGTTTGTGCCTGATTAAACTCCACTGTGTATGTAACACTGATCAGCAGTATGAAAAATCTTCTTATATTTTCTTGGGCTGACATGTGTATGAATACTATTACCTTGTTTAAGTGAAACATGGGTCATTTTTAAACTGCTTTAAGTAAAATAGATTTTAGAGACATATGCGTCAGTAGATAGAGATCCCATCTCAAAAGAACCCCAGAATGCCCTCTGCTCGTTTTCCTGGATGCACTAGGATGGAATTACCCGCTGACATCAGGTAAAAAACAAGAGTCCACAACCTTATTTCAGTCACCTAGTAACATAAAATTGCTATTCCTATTTAAAATAAACACATTAAAAAATTAAAGCAACAACATGAAATTTACCTTCCTGTGATGACTGTTCTTGGTTGTCAACCTTACTACGTCTAGAATAAACTAAAAACCTAAGTGCTAGGTACACCTGTGAGGGAATTTTTCTTAAATAAATCATTTGAAGTGGGAAAGTCCCATTTTTAATCCAGATCTCTGGGATCTTTTGAGGTGGGAAGATCCACTTTTAATCGGGGCTACACTTTTCGTCTGGCAGCCTATGGAAATATGGAAAAAGGAAGGTTGCTTTTTTTTTTTTTTTGCCTGCCTGACCTCATATTTGCTGGCAAGTCTATCCTTTCACTGGCATTAGAGCCTACTTCTTCACGATTCCAGCAGAAAATGAAAACCAACTGAGATAACTATCCTTTTGGACTAAACAACTACTAGATTCTTGGGTCTTCTGTTGGTAGACAGCAATTGTTGGACTAGCTGGATCACAGCCTTTAAGCCATTCTAATAAGTCCCTGTATATATATAATATAAATATATGTGTGTGTGTGTGTGTGTGTGTGTGTGTGTGTGTGTGTGTGTGTGTGTTCTATAAGTTCTGTTTCTCTAGAGAACCTTGACTAATACACCTCTCCTCAGGGATCAGGGAACTATGCAGAAGAGAAGGCAGAAAGATTACAAGACTCAGAGGGATGGATAATATCAAAAAAACAGTATCTCTCAGACACAGCAGAACTGATGCATATTATGAACTTATAGAAACTGTGGAAGATGCACAGGGTCTGCACAGGTCCAAATCACACAGGGTCCCAGTGCTGAGATGGAGAAGTAGACAGGAGCACCGATCTCTAACCAAAAGCTGTCTCCAGTTAACAACACTTACACAGGATAAAATAGTTTCTCCAAGGAAGTCTACTGGGTACACAAACCATGCTTAAGGATAGGCCCCATGCCCAGAAGTAAATGGCCAACACAAAATGAACTCAAAGGTATGTTTCGGATATTTTTTTTTCTGTCTCATAATGTTTTGTTTGGGAATTTTTTAATTTTAGTGGTCTTTTGCATGTATATCATGGTTTCTGATTTGGGGCGTTTGTGTGTGTGTGTGTGTACATCTATTTATGAATTTCATATGCTTTTTTGTTTTTTCTTTGTTGTTGTTTGTTTGTTCATTTTGTTTTATTCTTGTCTTTTTCATTTGCCTGTTTTTTTTTTTTTTTTTTTTTTTAATTGAGAGCGAGGGAGAGAAGGTGTGAAGATGAACAGATGGGGAGGTGAGGAGGATCTGGGTGGAGATGGAGTAGGGGAGCTGTGATCAGAAAGCAGAAGACATTGTATGAAAGAAAAAAAAAACAACTTACATTCATCACACAGAAATAACATCCGATAATGTTACATTTCCTTCAAGGCTTTTTCTAGAAGAAACAAAGAGCTACAACTCTAGTGGAGCCCTTCTGACCCACCCCTGTCCTAACTAACTCTAGAGGAGTCCTTCTGATGGATCCACTCCCTGTCTTTGTTTTCCCTCTTCCTCAGCAGATGTAATCAGTTGTATGAAGCCAGATGTACAAGTTTCAATATTTTTATTACATGTCTATCCAAATTTCATATTTTGTATTCCAAGCACTTTAATTTTTCAGAGGTACTAATGCTTATCAGTTACTAATATATCTAAAGTCAGTTTGAACTAGTTCAAGTTTCCCTTATTATAATAAAGTATCTGAAGTTGGGTAATGTCAAAAAAGAATTTCATTTTAGCTCATAGTCCTGGTCCAGCATTGAGGGCACCTTGTTTGGTAATGATCTTGTTGCTGACAAAGTTCTAAGATGCCCAGGACATCATGAGAAGAGATAAAAATGTGCTTGTGTGTACTCAGGTCTCCCTCTTCCTATGCAGCCACAGAGTCCAATCACGGGCATTCCTTCCTCACGACCTTATTTAATCTTAATTACCTCGGGAAAGTCCTTTAAACACCATGACCAGATTAATACCCCCTCATGGGGATTACATATTAATACATAAATCCTCTAGAGAGGTACCAAGCTATGTCCAAAGCATAACATAGGTTTTTCTTCTTTTTCTTTAATGTTTTTCAATTAAAATATAATTATCTCACCTCTTCCCTTTCTCCCCTCCAAACTCTCCAATATCCATTTTCCTACTCGCTCTCAAGTTGGTAGTCCCGTTTTCTCTGATTATTATTGCTGATGTATAGCCACCTCTATGTATGTATGTACAAATATACAAATACAGCCCACTGAGCTCATTTTTGTTGCTTGTGTGTGTGTGTGTGTGTGTGTATATATATATATATATATATGTGTATATGTGTACATAAATTAAACAAGAGTCACAGACTATATATATATATATATATAATTATATATATATATATATATAATTACAGGGGCTGGCTCCTTCGTATTGGAGAACCAATTAGGAGGCTCTTTCCTGAGAAAGACTAACTCTCCCTCTCTCACCAGTCATTAGTAGACCCCCCCCACCCCATGAGAGTTAACCCTTTCTGGATTAGCTATCTATTGATATTGTCACTATTTAGGTCTTGTTTAGGCAGTCAGTTCTAGGACATGCAATCTCACAGCAGATTTCCTTGTCCTCTGGTTTGTACAGTCTTTCTGCTTTCTCTTGCAACAAGTTCCCAGAGCCTTTGATGCAGGGGTTATGCTATATCTTTTGGTCCTGGGCTTGCCAAGGTCACTTGTTCTTTGCTTTGAGTTGATAAGGAGTGAGCACTACACTTATCTCTGGGCATACACTTTAGTTTGTCCTTGTAAAGGTGGTGGTATTAGGTTCTTTTCTAAGATCCATGACCTCATTAGCCGCAATTATTTGAGTAGGTATGATTTCCCTCTTGTTGGACATAGGTTAAGTCCAATTAGACAGCTGTTGGTCACTGCAGAGATATGAGTCCCACTATTGTACCTCTAGGAATATCATGCCATGCTAGTTATTGTTGTGGTCCATATATATATATATATATATATATATATATATATATATATATATATATAACACAGATGGATAGTGCTAGCAATTGCTTCACGCCCTTAGCAGCTTGTATAGTATTTTCTGGTACTTGGAAACTACACTACAGAAAGGAAGTCTTTAGGTTAGATCCAGATTGAATCATCTGAGTTCTTTGTGCTAAGTGTGTGGTGTCCTCAGCAAAAGGGAACTTACCTTCAACCTCTGAGAGGCAACCAAGGGCAACATCAGAAGCCTATACTGCTTTAATAATAGTCTTGTTCACTTCGCTAGCCAATAACTCAAAAGGAGGTGTCTCATGCTGAGTACTGGGATATTTGTTAGTCTGTGACTCTTTTTTAATTTATGTACACATATACACATACATACACATATGTGTATTATATATAATTTGGGTAAATACAAAATAACTTGATTCCTTTATTAAACAACCTTGGTAGTATTTGTCCCTCCTCCCTTTGTCCTCTATTGATTTTCCTCTCCACTCCCCAACTAGAGAACTGTGTGTGTGTGTGTGTGTGTTTGTGTGTGTGTGTGTGTGTGTGTATGTGTGTGTGTATGTGTGTGTGTGTTTGTGAGTGTGTATGTGTGTGTGTGTGTTTGTGAGTGTGTATGTGTGTGTGTGTGTGTATGTGTGTGTGTGTGTGTGTATGTATGGCTGGAGGCTTATGCATACTACAGAACCACTCCATCACTGAACTGGACCCTACTTCTTCTTAGACTTCTTTTGCTCCCTCCTTTTCGTGTCTTAGTTGGACAGATGAACTTGTCCTTCCATCTGTATTATTTACAATTTTCCTCTTTGTCTCTTGTTTTGAAGCCAATTATTTACGTTCTGTTAATAGTTCCTAGAATATACTGACTAGACTGACAGTTTCTGAAGAACCAAATGTTTCTTTGTCCTGAACAACATCAAAGGGACAAGTCTACTTTAGAGGCCATCTTAATTACTCCTTATTTGGCTTTCTTGTAATCTTTTATTTCAATTACACTTCATTTTTACGTAAGGGAAAAAATCATTATTTTAAGTTTGCCTTCTTTGCTTATGCTTAGTTAATTCTTGGCTCCTTCCTGCTGACTTTGCCTTTTCCTTTTGATATATTGTCAGTTTATTAATTTCATGGGCAGGACGTTTTTACTTACCATTTTTTTTAAATTTGTTATTGTGAACTGTCATTACTTCCTTGTGGTTATGAATTATGACTTAGCTGGATATAAATTTTAGGCTGACAGTCTCACTTATTTTTCTCAGTATTTTCATAATATTATTCCAAAAGTTGACTAGCATCAAATTTTGCTGTTACAAAGTTCACTGACAGCCAAATATGTTTATTTTTGTATCATGATCTTTTATTCTTTTTCTTTTTTGTAGATTTTTCCCCTTTCATCACTTTGAGCATTTGAAATGCAGCAGCATACTTATTTTAAATTCTCTTTCTTATCTCTTCCTTTCCTGTAGTCATAGTCAAATGAATTTTTCTTCTTGATAAGTCTGTTGTCTACTTACTTGTTACATCTCTGAGCAGAAAATCCATGGCCAAATTTTAGAAACTCTTGCAAATTTTGAATAATGGGATTTTATCTCTGAAAGTAATTATGTAGATGCCTTGCCTATATATAGGGGGTAGGACAATCCATTTTTTGTAACAAATTTTCTAATCAATGCTCTGTTGAATATTTCTATTAGTGCAAATATGGGCTCCATGGGTACAGGCATTTTCCCGTCTGGTAGGGATACCATTTTCTTAGTTGTAACTTTATGCATTTCTATGACCTTGAGTGTCTTTGGTCAATGGATAAAAATGTTAGAAAATTAATACCCTCGTCTATTGAAAGTGGCATTCATTTTGACTTCTGACTTATACTGAAAGTGTGTCTATCACATGGGTGAAATGAAGCCATGCATAATTTCTGCAAATGTCATATTTTTAAAAGCAAATTCTAGCAATGGACAATGGTATTGTCTCGCAGAGGCAACATGGCTTTAACTTGTTGTCTTAGGACTACTTTTTTCTCTTCTTTCACGAGAATATTTTCTTTTTGCTTCATATCTTCCCTGACTCTTTTTATCCATTTTAAATACATGACATGACAGAGTAGTGATGCATGTTCAGAATAATAGCCAAAGCTGCTTCCTTACTAGAGCTTCCATTTTGCCCAAAAGTCTATCTCCTGTTTCCTCAACCCCTCCCTTTAAAATCTTCTTCCTTTTTAGCCTGTAAAGCACTGTGTTTTCTTCAGTGTTTCTCTATTAGAATTTCAGAGGATGACTGATCTATCCAACCCCATTGTCCTGTGAGCAGATCCTTCATGTTAGACCACATCACACATTAACAGCAGAGTTATGAATTTACTGTTCTTGGCAGTGAAAATTAATAGTTTCACTCAAAGTGATCTTCCCTTAATAGAAGAATAGGGTGAGATTAGAAAATGTGTTGCTATTACAATCATTATTATTAACATATTCAATAGATCTTCTAACGCAGTGTTTGAACTTATGAAGCAAAGACTTGTGCTGGGTAATTTTTTGGCAGAGTCACCTGGGAAAAGGTCATCTCAACTGAGAAAATGTCTCCATCATATTGGCCTGTAGGCAAGTCTGTGAGTTATTTTGTTGATTACTGATTGATGTGGGAGGACCCAAGCCATTGTAGGAGATGTCATCCTGGGCAGTTGGTCTTGGATTGTCTAAGAAAGCAGGCTGAGCAAGTCATAGAAGCTAGTCAGTAAGCAGCACTCTTCATGGTCTCTGCCTCTGCTCACACTTGAGTTTCTGCCCTTACTTACCCCAAGGATGGATTATGATTGGGGCATGTAAACCAAAAAGAACTGTTCTTCTCCAAGTTGCTTTTGGTTGGGTGATTATCACAGCAGTAGAAAGCAAACTAGAACAGTATTAGACTGGATGTAGCTAAAAATAAGAGTATGTGTTATGCAATGGTTGTGCAAAAAATATTTGTTGAAAGACTGAATACAGAAATGAATAAATAAACTGTGTTTTGTACAGCCTCTTCATTTTATTAGAGCAAACTTCTTATCTATCCCTCAACTTTTCAACTATAAAACAGTGAGAATAATGTTGGCTCTGCTTGCTTCACAGGTTGTTATAAGAATGGAAGTAAAAGGAGACATAAAGTGTAGAAATATTTTGAAACTGTAAAATGGTATATGAATGTGATTTATTGCTATTGCCATAACAGCAAGCAAAAACTATATTTTATCTCACAAGACAATTTACGTAGTCTTATTATAGTCTGTAAAGGCAAAATAGTAAGGCTTAGGAATTGTGAAACCATTCTTGATAATATCACAATATGTCATCATTGCCAAAATGTAGACAACCACGTAAGAACCAAATTGGTCTGCGATGCTATGAGACAGACTGATTTGTGGAAAGAATTTAGACACTGGATGGAGATTTATCTAGCTTTTGATGGTTGTTTGATCTTTGAATAAGTTAGTGGTTTTTCTGACTGTACTTTTCCTCACCTATGAAGTGAGGACAGCTCTCTGGCCTGTTGCTATCTTGATATGATTAATGGCTTAAAGTACTCGAGACTAGTAGACCTTGCCAGTTTTCATTAGCCTCTCTTCAGCCAGTTCCTACAACCACCCCCACACAGTTCCTTACAGGAAGTTATAAGGTCAGAGAGATAGAAAAGAATTGTGTAGTTGGAAGAGAACATCCATTCTTAAAGGAAGACTATCCACAAACATAACTAATTGAGGAATGGGAAAGATGGTTCAATGGTTAAGAGCACTTGTTAAGTGCTTGTTAGTTAATGGTTAATCACTAACTTGTTAAGTTAATGGTTAAGAGGACCCTGGTTCAGTTCCCAGAACCCACATGGCAGCTCACAATCATCTGTAACTCCAATTTCAGGGAATTTGATGCCCTCTTCTAACATCTGCAGACACCAAACATGCAGGTAATGAACATTATACTTGCAGTCAGACTATCCATATGGGTTTGAGAGCCATGTTTGCTGTAAGTATCACCCCTCTAACCCCTCACCAAAGAAACTTCTCTTTACAGCCAATGGACACCATCAAAGAAATCACAACTTGCTATAATACAGAGATCAATGGATTGTAGGGAGCTCAGCACCAATGGACACAATTTACATCACATCTCCTGCATCCGTGGCTCAAAGAACATTGCTGAAGAAAGGATGGAAAGATGGAAAGATCCAGAATAGCAGGACTTCTACTCTGAAGCAGTCTCTCCTGGAAACAGCTGCATAAACAAGACTGGAACAATGTCATTATCAATAGATATGCTGATGTTGAAGAGGGGAATCTCACAGGGAGGTTCCACCCTAACCAAAGAACTGCAGAAATCTATTGACTTCCCTAGAGAGGGAGGATTATCCTCTCCCAGGGATGACAGCCCTCATTGCTGAATCCATAGACACACAAATAACAAAAATGGACTCTGCAGGTTCTATTTATATCGGTGCATACTTATATATGCATACACGTAAACATACATACATGTATATGTGTATATACGCACAAAAATAAAGAAAAAGAGGCTATCAATTTGAGACTTGAGGGTACATGAAAGCAGTTGGAGGGAGAGGACTTGGGATGAACTAGAGGGAGGAAAGGGAAGGGGGAAAATGATGTAATTATATTTTAACTAAAATATATAAAAACATACACATAAAAAGAAGAAAATCTTAAAAAGCATAATTAATTACTTCAATGCAGAGACCTTTTTCATGGAGTTCTTGTCTATGTAAGCAATCAGACATACTCTTAGAGGCAAGTCAATATCCACCTTGAATTGAATTTGTTGCCTAATCACTATGACCTGCTTCATACAATTATGCAGTTCTCTGAACAAAATATCTAGCCTGGTTTTGCCAGATCAAGGGATGTGAAACAAAATGATGTCACCTGTCATAGACATGCTGTAGATATGACTGTCATTCTCCACAAGTGAAGGCTCCTTGCATCTCTTTCCTTTCTTGTCTGGTAATTCTTCAAAAGATAATGTATCTCCCCTAATCAACTAATAGGATATGTCTTTGATCTGTTTTTTGAAGTTTTGAAGTATATTGGAGGTGTTATATTGGAAGTATATTGGAACACTTAGAGAAGTGTTCTCTGAGTCTCTTTGTTACCTTTCACTGATCTGTTCTGGGTTGTTTCTGAATTAATGATTGTTAATTAATTAATCAACTTACAGTTTTGAATAAAAGATTGAAATTCTTGAACGAAATACACTGAAAGTTCTTGCTTGGGGCATATGACTTGATGGAATGTAATAGGAAGCAGAAGTCCTTTGGTATATTTTGATTTAAACTTTGTTCTGTTTCTTTCAAGGGCAGGTTTTGTTTTAAGACTGTGTGACTTGTGTTGAATATGGGCACCGTCATAATTGAATGAATCTTTAATTGTAGACTTTGCATGGCTTTCAAAAGAAAGAATCATTTCCCTTTAATTATCTTTGGTTAATTATCTCTACATTAATGGCCTGACTGCGGTTATCCATCACATGAGAAGCATAAAGAGAGGGCCACAGCACAGGAACACACCCCTAGACAAGGTCTTTTCTTCCCACTGTCAAAGACACTTAATGTTCCTATAAATGGGTCCTACAAGGTCAAAAACTCTCCAGATCTGGGGTTGTGATTAATTGACTCAGGACTTCTGATTCATAACATGTCAAAATTATTATGTTAATTATGGCCAATTATTTATAAGCAAAGATGTCCATACTTATTGCTTTCAGAAAAATGGAAATTTTTCTGATATATGTGATTGAAAGCTCCAGAGACAGAAGTTGCTTTAGACAATGCTTAGTGAAGGAGTTCAACAATAGATTTCAAGCCATCCTCTTCATAATTTGTTCTTCCCCTGAGGTGCCTTAATTTAGATGGTGCCTTGCTAGATAGTCAAGAATGACTTAGCAATTCCTATTCTCCTAGAAACTTCATGGAAATACAATTTTCTTTCCTTAATTGGCAAGCATAGACCTAGCAGAATTTCTTTGGAGTAGTTTGGATGACTTGCCTTATGTTAACTAATTATTGTGGCCAGGAACATCCTACTTACAGAATGGTATTTAAACTGTTGTCTTCTGAGTCTCATCTACCCATTAAACAAGGATTCAGAACAGGAAGAACTGGATTCCCTAATGATTTAGACTGTTATTATTGTGAAAGAGGGGGATGGGTATGGGGTTATAAAAATCTGTTGTCATGTTCTGTCAAGAACATGATGATTTTGTTTAGTGTCAATTACTGAGCAGAAGTTTATGTGGTAAACAAGTAGTGAGCAGTAGAGGAAAACAGTACCTCAATACTTAGAGATGACTGAAGCTATAACAACTTGGAGAAGTGAAAACAGGTGGTAGGTTTTGTGGTTAAGTTTCATGGATCTCTATGCAGTATCATATGATAGGACACTCAAGGCTCTAGGACCTCAAGATAAGCATTTAAACATGTTCATATTCATATGTGTGTACCAAGTTCAAGTGGAATAGAATTGTTTGTATTCAATAGTAAGTTAGAAGAGCTTTGCTTTTATATCAAGATGTTTTATGAAGTGCCTTCTGTGTGTGACTTTGGATGGTATAGAGGCCTTAACAAGAAAGCAAAGAATACAATTTAAGGAACTGTTGCACGGAATTATAGAACATGAAAATCAATCACTCAAGGCAGGAAGGAAGTAAAGAGCCTCATTCTTATCTCACAGTAGCATTACATTGGCTTATGAGATAGCCCAAGAACGGCATATGGTACTCACAAGGCTTCAACTTTTTCTACTGCACACACAGCTTCATCATGCTTTTTTACTTAGAGAATATTGTAACTGATCCCATAATCCCATCATGCTATGTCCTTATTTCATTAACTAAGACAAAAAATACTCTGCAATCAGACCTAAAATATTAAAATCTGTTCCTTACAGGACTCTACCTCTCTCAACATGATCCAGTCTCCCATCATATTTCTTCTGGAATCAAACTAATTTTATTAGTAGTTACATATGAACCCAAACCCATAATAATCAGCATTATAATTTCACACATGTTCTATACTTCATTTTTTCTGACCTTACTCCCAACCTAGACAACTTCCACATTCAGTTTTCCTTAACAAGATCATTCTTAAAAACCTTTCTTTATTCCTAAACACTTGCACTAGCTTCATTATTTATGTGGCTTAAATCCCATAACCAATCAATACAACCATAATTTGGCTTGCATTCTCAGTCCCCACTTAGTAACTCATTCTTCATCCATTCACCTTCTGTACATGCATAATCCATGTGACAAAGACAAACAAATAACTATGTTGACTGCTTTTACAAGTTCCATGACCAAAATTCTCCTGTAAATTCTTATTGCTCTTTCCAAATCTTGCTATATTGTTCTGGGTTATTGACTCCAACCTTTTTAAATGACTATCTTTTATGTGGTTCTTCTGTCTAGAATCTAACAACCATAATTTCCTCTCCTGCTCTCACTTTAGACTGATTACCCTGTTTTGAAATTTAGAGATCAATAGGAAAAAAAAAAAAAAACCTCTAGAAGACTGTGGTAGTTTTAATGTAATTGCCCCCATAAGCCCATTGGGGATGGCACTATTAGGAGGTGTGGCTTTGTTGGAGTATGTATGGCCTTGTTGGAGGAAGTATGCCATTGTGGAGGCATGCGTTGAGATCTCACATATGCTCAAGCCACACCTGGTATCTCTGTTCACTTCCTGTTATCTTTAGATCAAGATGTAGAATTCTTAGTTCCTTCTCCAGCACAATGTCTGCCGGCATGCCTCCATGTCCCACCGTGATGATAATGAACTTAACCTATGAAACCATAAGCTAGCCCAAATTAAATGCTTTCCTTCGTAAGAGTTACTGTGGTCATGGTGTCTCTTCATAGCAATAAAAACTCTAAGATAAAGACTTTGATTTCAAATCTCAAGCATAATGTCTACTCACCTTCTACCACGACTCTTATTCCATTTAACTGTTTGGTATTTAAACACTCTCCCAACTAGAGCACTCTATTCCACTCACCCTGGATCATTTTCTCATCTGTTTTCTCTTCCCAATCCTGCACCTTTAATTTTTCCCTTTCCATATATCTTTGTATCTGCATGCAATCCAAAAGGGAAGCCCATGAATGTCATAAACGCTTTCATATCAAACACAGATTGCAGTTCAGAAGTGGAGTCTCCTGGCTTTCAGCAGGGTGGGAAAGAAGTGACGAAATACTTCTTGGTGCCCCCTTGCATCTCCTCCACCACCTAATGTCCCTGTTCCCTTTTCACCCAGATTACTTCAAATTTGTTGGAACCTCATTCTTGTTCTCTATGCTCGTGAAGACATTCCCCTGAGAAATTTGTTTCCATCACTCTTCAAAACTCTTTTGTTCTATTTTACCAGTAGATTCTCTAGTGATCACATCAGTGTCCAAATCCAACAGAGAACTTAACTTAATCCAGACCTTACACCTGGCATATTGATCATTCCCTTCACTTTGTTTACTTCCAGGATGCTACATTCCTAAGGCTTTTCTCCTGCCAGACTCTTGTTAAATTTTTCTCATTATCTTCATCTCCATAACTTTGATGCTTCAGTACTACCCCTTGGGCATTTTAATGAGTGATTTTTTTGGTAATTTCTTATGACTTAAATGTGAATATATATATATATATATATATATATATATATATATATATATATATATATCCCTTTAAAACCTTTCTATTAAATGGTGTGTTTGTGTCAGTAACCTGTGTCATAAACAACATCCCTTCGAATCTGAGAGCATCTTAAACTTAAACAAACAAAACTAAAAATGGCAACCCAACCCTGAATTCCTAACCTCACTCACCCATCAAAACCATAAATCTTTCTGCTTGCTCAGGCCAAAAGTGTGGCTTCATCCTGGTTCCTCTTCTGCTTTCACATTACTCATCTTATCTGACAGAAGATCATGTCAGTTAACATTCACAGCTATAGTTTTCAGGCACATCTTACCACAGGCACATCTCTCTACTCCCTTGAGAGCATGCAACCCAAATCTCCACCATCTCATATTTTGTTTACTAAGGCACTTCTCAATGCCATTATGCTGGCCTTAACTTTATTGTCCTCAAAACAGGCAGAGCTCTCTTGCTAAAATATAAAGGACAAGATGCCCTTCTTGCTTCCATCCATCCAAGAGGTTTCAAACCCCTGTACCTGTAAGCCAGCCCAATTAAATGTTCTCCTTTACAAGAGTTGCTGTGGTCGTGGTGTCTCTTCCAGCAATAGAAACCCTAAGACACAAGGTCTCACTATATAGCTCTAGCCAGTCTGGAAATCACTATGTAAAACAGGCTAACTTCAAATTCACTGAGATCCTCCCAGTGCTGGGACTAAAGGCCTGTGCCATCAAGCCTGCTTTAAATTATGCTTAAAATTTCCCGTTTCTGAATGTTTTGTGTTTCCTACTGCTGGGACTATGTATGATACATATTCTATTTAATTAGGAACAAAGAAAACACTGTAATAGCATCCTATAAAGAATTAATTAAGGGCATCCCTTCCCAGTATCTGAGCTTCATGGAGTATTTTTTCAGTTGTCTATTGTATTCCAAATACAGGCACTTTGCTCTTTCTTTTGATAGCTTAGGAGTTCTATATGGACTATTAAATCTGTCCAGTCTCTTATTCATGTCTTCATTCAAAAGCTGTCTTTTTAGAGCAACTGTCCATGGACACTATTTAAAATCACAAGTTCTGTCCTATTACCCCATCCCATGTGTCTGATTTTTACCTCTATTATGTGACATATCATGTGATGCCTTTAAAAAAATCATGTGTGTGTGTGTGTGTGTGTCTTTGTCTGTGTAGGATGTGTGTGCTTGTATATTCATGTGTGTGTGCAGATGAACATGTGACACAGTATGCATGTGGAAGTCCAAGGCAACCTCAGGCGGCCATCTCCATTTTACCTTATTTGGGACAGGCTCATTTGCCACCGCCTATACCAAGCTAGCTGGTGCCAAGCTTCTAAGAATTCTCCTATCTCTGTTTCACATACTGCTCTTGAAGTCTGGGAGCATAGACATATGCTGTCACATCCAGCCTTACATGGGTTCTGGGGATTTGAACTCAGTTCTTCATGCCTGTGTGGCAAACACTTTGTCCATTGAACCATTTCTTCAGCCCTCTCTATTATCCCATCTTCTTTTGATTTTTTTTTTTTTAGCTCTTGCCACTAGAATGTAAGTTTAAGTAGAAGAGGGAACCTGTTCTGTTTTGTTTATTCATGTTCCTGGTTTTTGAAAGAACCCTGAGAGAGAGTAGATATGCAATTGATACTGTTGAATGAGTGAGGAATATAAATCCAGAAGAATATTATGTAAGGTTAACCAGAAGAAAGCACTCTTTTTCTTGGTGATGTCAGAGTAATGGCATTTGAAAGTCACTTTGAAAATGGACATATGCTGGACATGACAGCAAGTACCTTTAATGCTAGCACTCAGGAGGCAGAGGCAGGTGGATCTCTGTGAGTGTGATGTCAGCCTGGTTTACAAAGTGAGCTCCAGGACTGTCAGGGCTGTTGCAAAGAGAAACCCTGTCTCAAAAAAACCAAAAACAAAAATTAAAAAAAAAGAAAAGGAAATGGACATATGAGATGAATGATGAGTAAAGGATTTTCCTAAACCATAATAACAGCTTGAACATGCTCACACTGAATCAAAAGCAGTTAATATATACTCTATCTTTTAGTTGAACTGATGAGTGTATATATAAACACAGAAGAAAATACGTTCCTGACAATGGGCTGAGACTAGAGAATGCAAAGTTCCCAATGCAAAGTCAAACAAACAGATCAACTATCAGTACAGAACTGACACACCAGGACTCTCAGTTCATTTTATGGTGTATTTATGGCAAAGTTGAAGAAGAGCTACAAGGTCATTCAGAAAATGAGAGAGCTCCAGACCTCAGCACTGGCTGTGTGCGTGGAGGGAGGCTGCAAGATCATGTCTTGAAAGGAGTTTTATGTCCAGAGAAGACAATATGAGACAAGGTGTATAGAACTTACATCTTCATTTTCTTCTGACCTACAACAACACAGTTCTCTGTTTCACTTTGCCACTTCAGTCTGGACTTTGAAAGAGCAGACAGGTTTAATTATTGTGGCTTCAAGTCATTAGCCCGAGACGCTCTGTGGTATGCTGTAGGTAGAAAGTACTTATCACAGCTCAATGTCCTGTCATTCTGAGCTATTTAATAGCAAGATCACCAGCAGAACATCTGCCAATGAGCCTGATGCCGGGCCCTGTATCAGTTGTTACTGCAGATGGAAAAAGAGCAGGAAGGACATCCTAATGTGAGGAGGCACCCAGGCCAGGCATGGCACAGCTGGATGTCTTTCCACTCTTGCTTGGCCATGGATCATCTGTCCTCAAGTAACACCAAGGACCAAATTTACTGGTGCTGGATATGGCATTGGGAGCCCCAGGATTCCAATATTGGAATTCATTTCACACAGTGGTGAACAAAAGCCCGAAGCAGTGCCTTTGATAAAACACTGCATCTGTAATGAAAGGGAAGTGGAAGAAAGAAATAGGGCCAGGCTCTTTTCTTTTGCTCTCAATGATAATTGTCATGGTATTTAATTCACAGGAACATTAGTGGAAAAATCGTATATGCTCGTCACTATGATAAGTGCTCAAATTAGAGATCCAATATATTATCTTCTCAATGGAACTAGGAAACAGCAGGCAAAGTAGACATTGGCAAGTTTATATTTCAATATCAGAAGTATTATGAATTATACATATGTAAGGTAGAACATCCTACTTGCCTGGGGAAAGAATTCATAGATTTGGTAGCATTTGGACTGAACCTGCAGCATTCTAAGAGCCCCTGTATGCGGAAGAATGGAGTAGACACTCCAACGGTTACGTTAGAAATGCAGATAGATATAACTACGCAAGCATATGGCATGTTACAGAAGTACAGTCTTCAGTGTTACATACCTTACATTCTTGACATCTTTGGAAAGAAGATTTTAAGTGACTTTTGGGGCATGCAGTGACTTTGCAGTGATTGCCCTTTAAGAGCTCCTGTGCAAACTCTTCAGCCATCTAGATTAGGGTCACCAGCATGAGCCTCGACACCTACACAGAAGTCTGGTTACCCTGCCTCTGCTCTACCACATAGAGCATCATACTCGAATTGCCTTGATTACACAGTCAGTATCTCTTCAAAGTCTCATCGCAAAGCACTTACGGGTAGGATTTGAACCTGGAGTCCCTAACTCTGGATGAAGGTGCTGCGACTGATACACTATGTCATTTCAAAACTAGGCTCCATCAGTTTTGTGTCCTGAAATCCATGGACTGTATAGATCACAACAGAAAGGTTGCTAGGGATTTATGTGGGTGAGACATAGGGAAGTGACACTGTTAAGAAGAGAAAGATATGTTCTGTTTGAACAAATTTTTAAATCAGCAACCTTAGACTCAGAGATGTAAAATGATGCAAAAAAAAAAATTATAGTACCAGGCTTGATCTATGAACCGGCTTCACATAATGCTCTTTGTCGGAGCTAGTGGTTTCAGGAGGTGAGAGAAAACTGTTGATCAGTTTTGCAAGTGAAAGGTGCATGTGGTAAAAAGCAGGAATCAACAGGGAAGGCATATTTATGACTCATAGGAGAGAATAATCCTCACCCCTTTTAAATGTCTTTCCCATTAACACTAACCATGAAGTGCTAGTGAGTATATATATGTAAAAAGAAGAGGGGATTGTTTTAGTGTCACTCAATGAACCAAACAGTCAGAACTATGGCATTCAACTAATTTCTGCTCCAATCCATCATTCTGAGGATTCAGAAGTCTGAGATGATAGAGAAAGGAGAAATGTCTTGGTTATTAATATATAACCATTCCATTCCCAAGTATGATGATGTCCTGAGTGACATGAAAGAAAGCAATTACATGCTCTTTCTCTTTTTCAGTGACTGATTTTTTTTAATAAGTACTCATTTTCAATATCTTTATAAGTGAGCCTAGAATAAAAGTCATATTTTAATGCTTGGATTACAGGCCAAAAATTTGGCTTAACAGCCCCATTCATATCTTTCATGCCTGTTTCCACACAGCTCATGTTTCCTGTTTCTTAATTAGGAAATAAGGAAGTGGAGGTTGGGGGGAGAGAGAGAGAGAAAGAGAGAGAGAGAGAGAGAGAGAGAGAGAGAGAGAGAGA
>CABHPQ010001250.1:49422-72243 GCA_902168405.1 Peromyscus aztecus
AGAGAGAGAGAGAGAGAGAGAGAGAGAGAGAAAGAGAGAGAGAGAGAAAGAGAGAAAGAGAGAAAGAGAGAAAGAGAGAGGGAGAAATTGAGAGACTGAGACAGAGAGACAGAGATAGGGAGACAGAGAGACACAGAGGAGTCATGTAGGACTGTAGATGTAACCAGCCGTCTTATAAATAAGAAACACAGAACCAATGCAAAGAAGAAAGTCAAGAGGTCAGAGCTAAGAGCTAAAACCTTACCCTTCCTCCCGCAGTGGTCCTACCTCTCCGAAGGAGGAGGTACTTCCTGTGTTAAAGTCTTTATATAGTCTCTGTTCTGCCTTCTCATTGGTTGTAAACCCAACCACAGGACTGCCTCATCACGGCCTGTCTGTATAGACCTCCAGGTGTTCTATGGTTAGTATTGAGATTAAAGGCATGTGTATCCAATGCTGGCTGTATCCCTGAACACACAGAGACTTACCTAGCTCTGTCTACCAAGTGCTGTGATCACAAGCGTACACCACCACTGCCCTGCTTTCCTATGGCTTGCTAATAGCTCTGACCCCCAGACAACTTTATTTATTAACATACAAATAACATTTTGGTACAAAAGAAAATATCACCATATAGGACCACAAAGGAGAAAACTCTTTCCTGTTTTGGGCTCTTTTCTAATACACAGAACAGTCATTAGCTGAAATACAGTCCCTTGGGGACCAGGTCTTAGAGTACACACATCCTCCTTGCTTGCTGTTCTGAGCCACATATTCTAAGATAAACCTGTTGATATGTCATGAAGACACACAACCATCCCTATTGTTGAAGTTCCTATGGGGTTGTGCAGATGGCACTGCGCCCTCCCCCACCAAAAGCCCCACTGGAGCCTCAGATAACTACAGCTTTGGCTGATAGTTTGTTTCTCCATCTGTGATGCTGAGCAAGAATCAGATAGCTAAGCCTCTCTCACACTTCTGACCCACAGAGCTGTAATGTAATAAGTATTCATTATGTTAAGTTTCTATAGTACAATTTCTCATAAAGAAACACAAAATACAATTATTGTCATACTTCTTAATTTTTATATATTACTTTTGTGGCCTTTAGTGCTAAGAGTAATAAGAACCTAGATTTTCTACTCCCATACTCTGTTCCATAAAAGACTACAGCTGGACCAAGTGTTCTAGAAAGTACCCTGGTGTTCAGCAAGAAACTTCTAGTGGCCTTCATCTCCTCCAGCTTCCTATTATAAAGAATCACTATTGTTGTTGTTGTTGCTGCTGCTGCTGCTGATGATGATGATAACGATAATGATGATGAAGATGAGATGAGTGTGATTATGTGATGATGGTGATGGTGGTGGTGGTGATGATGATGACGACGACGACAAAACAATACCACCACCCCTTGTGTAATTACAGGTTTCAGAAGTTCACATTTATTGATAATTTTACCCTTACAACAATTCAATGAGGTAGATATTATTTCCACTTAACATGAAGGAACTGAGAATCTGAGAGCAAACATGTGCTGTTGAAATACACATTCACCATAATAATTGGTATCCCAAATCATATATCCTGACTCCAAAAGTAATATTTTACATAGTATCAAGCTTGCAATGCAAATGACTGCCTAACTTTGTTCCCTAAGCCTTGAGCACTTGACCCACTCAACATCTTACTCTAGTTGATGACAAAGGGATTTTACAATTTTTTTCCTTTCATCCTGGTGCTTAGAAGTAGGGAAATGGGGCTTGATTGTCCTTACTGTTTTCTTCAGTTTCTTCTTAGACATCATTTAGTGAAATTTGCCAATAACCAAATGACTGGATTTGATACACTCTTTCCTGCTTCAGGGGACTGATCATATGAAAATAATAAACACTAAGACTATTGTCTTCTTTGGCTATCTAGGTTAGCAACTCTATTTACTTTTGTGATTTTAATGTTCTTTATTTTTATTGTCTCATTATCTCATAATCAGAATGCAAACAATATGAAAGTAAAGAACTAGAAAGGCTAAAAGATTTCTTTACTCTTTGAACAAATAATTCACTTGCAGCATTTGGCAATGAGTTTCACTTTAAGGAGGAAGAACAATATCTGTAATATGGTATTGGTTTTACCCTTTCATTCCATATATACAAGATATTATTACTGAATTTTCATGGACTCTTGTACAAAAATTGTAAAGGTCCTTAAAGCCACCATTCTTAACAAGATCGAGGATTTCATTCATTTGGGGGAGATTTGGCTGTCTGGGGCACACCACAGGTATGTGCAATTAGCCTGAAGGAATAAGCTCACTTCTGGCTCAGAACCATTCGTCCTGGTATCTAAAACACAGTCATCCTGTGACTCAGCTGTCACAGTTGAAAATAAATCAGTGAGTTAAATAAATGAAAATCAGGTAATAAAATAACAATTTTAGCATTCTATTTTGGAGGGTGTGGTCTCGCCGTATAACCCAAATTGGTCTGGAATTTGCTCTGTAGCACAGACTGGTCTCCAACTCATAATCCTGTTGCTTTTGCCTCCTGAGCATTGGGACTAGAGGAATGATCTGCTACACGTGGTTTAAAATTGTTTAAAGCATTCAAATAATAGTCATCCTGGGAGAGAGTATAGCTCGTGATCTGCTAGCAGATGTTGTTTGTATACTTGCATCTTTCTATCCATGTATACCTTTCAGAAAGGCATTCTTTACATTTTAGTGTTTTTAAATGTTTGAAGTACTCAAGGCAAAACTGTGTGAACTATTCTTAGAAGGATTTTGAATAGTGAGTAATTTCCCCATGATGCCAAGAAAGAAAATTCTTCTTTGTTCAACACTACAGTTTGTTCTCATGTATCAAGACTCTGAAATATTAATTTCTGCCAAACTAAAGAGAGTTTTTAATTATTACCAAATAACACTGTATACATTAGAAAAAACATTTAAAAATTCAAATACTTAATGGCAATAGAGCCCAATCAGAAAGAGAGAAAATGCAAGGAGAGCAGTCACAGACTCTATGACACCCATGGGTACTGCTCTCCACTGAGTTCTTCTGAGCTTCAGCATGGTCAGTTTGAATTCCCTGTTTAACTCTTTAGATAAATGGATCAATGATGCTTTCTAATGACCGTGTTACATGCTCTGCTGTGTTCTAAATGCCTTCAATTCTTCTGAGGCTCCCTGAATTTCCAAAATGAAACGGCTCATTTGCAGACAGTTTGAGCATCACATTCTTAGAGTACTAACTAAAGCCACTAAATGGAAAGTAACCAAACATGACAACTTTCAACTTTTAAAACATGCTTTCTCTTAACCAGAAACTGTAATTATTGTAATTAAGTCTGTCAATGACTTCCACTTAGGGAGCACTTATATGAAAGCTTTATTCATTTCTGTGTGGACTTTCATCTTGATAACTTGGCATACTCAGGTTGGATGTGAGCATCGGAGTCCTTTGTTGTTTGACTATATGAAGTAACAGAATAAAGATTGAAGGTCCTTCCTTGCATCATCATCTATCTAAGTATCTCATCCTCATCTCATTTGTAGAAGAAGATAATGCTATGTGTTCACAAAGTTCAATGTAATTTTCCCTTTCTAGTGACAGTAGAATATATGTTGTAGGCTTCTATATGACTTCATCAGGACCTTGGAGACAGTTCTAGTTTATAAAATATAAGGGAAAGGAAAAAAAGGGGTGTCAATTTAAGCTCAATTATAGAACAACTGCAAGCTATACATTTCACATGGCAAGGACACAGAACTGCAAGCCCCTATGCTGGACATTTGGCATCAGCAAAAATAAGATGTGTGATGGGAAGTTATTGAAATCTTAGTCCAGCATAGCTTATCTTAATCTAATAGAGATGATGGCTGGAACACTCCCACCAAGTTCCAAAGAGCAGTGTTAGATAGTTCATAGATTATAAATACACTCTACCAACCACTCTATTTGATTGTTTGCTTGTGCTGAGACAATTCCAAGGGCTTAACAAGCCCTTTATTTTCAGCTATTGCCTGCAAACACTTTGTTAAAAGGATGATTTGTAGTCCTCCTTGGCTGGAGAAAATCAGAGCCTACAAGGGTAAAAGAGAGGTAAAAATTAATGGTTCTTAAACAATTTGTGCATCAGAATCACCTGAGAAGTTTAAGTGGTACTTTGCCCCGCCTTTGCGATGCTCATTTAGTTCATCATGGTAGCAGCAAGAAATGTGTGTTTCCATACTACCATAGGTACAAATGGTTTTAATATGAATGATTCAAAGAATACAGCTTGTCAAGGTTAGGGCAAGTTGAATCTTTCTCACTCATAATCTGAACCACGCTATAGGAAATATGAAAAGTGTTAAAGAGTATTGTAGGTAATATTTTTTCAAGTGAGACTCATGGGGTACCTACCTTATTCAAATTACCAAGGGTACACTTGAATAAGGCCAACTCCTAGACTGTGCCCCCCCCTCAACTTATGAAACAGCCACTGTAGTGAAGGAAGACTGCTTCATGTCTTCGGTGTGGGGGTGCTCCCAAAGGGACTCCCCGATACACAAAAGTCTGCAACCATTGTCATAGAAGTTATTTACCCTGTTCATGTTGTAATAATTACTTCAAGTTATTTCTAGATTGGAATCTTAGTTTATTCAACCACTTCAAATCACCTATCTGGAAGAAAATATATAATTACTGGAGGTCTCAGTAATTTTAAGAGGTCACTCTGGAACTCAGAATGTGTACCACAGTTTCAAAAAGTTAAATTCTGGTGTTAATGGACACAGGTAATACACTTTTATATTTACCTTGGGGAAATTTAAAGCATGGTTTTAAAGTCAAAAGGACAACAATTCTAGTATTTAAGGTTATAATAGGTAAAAGCAAAGTTGTGTAAAATCATAACACAGCAAGTTTAGATGACCCACTAGACATTTGATATAACACAGCTCTGCGTGTAGAGCTTTCTTATAATGGCTAATCTTGGTTGTTGACTTGAATACATTCAGCATCAATTAAAACCCAAGCAGCTGGTCATGCCAGTGAGGGATTTTCTTGGTGAGATCATTTGATGTGGAAAGATCCACACTAAATCTGGGCCACACCTTCTGGTGGCAGTCTACATAAAAGTACATTAAGGAGGAAATCATTTACTTTTTGCCTGCTTACCCTCATGCTTGCTGACAAACTCATCTATATTGTTGCTGATGCCTTTCTCCCTACATTGGTAGTCGAACCCAATTCTTTAAGATGCCAATGTAGACTAAAAACTAGCAGCTCTTTCAAAATATATGTCTCTAGCACCGATTAGGACTGCTGAGACAACCAGTCTTGTGGACTGAATAACTATTGAATTCTTGGCCTTTCCTTTGGGAGACAGCCATTGCTGAACTACCTGGATCACAGCCTATAAGCCACTCTAATAGAGTCCCCCTCCAACACACACACTCTCCATTCTACTTGTTCTGTTCCTATAGAGAACTCTAATGTATCTGTTTTTTATGCCATCATATACATGATTGTGATAAATTAGTTCACTTAGGATGCATGAAATAAAAATTCTTTCACATGCATCCACTAGTGTTTGTTTGAGAGCTGGCAGTAGAAAATGTGATAGAAGCCCAGGTTAGAGGCTCAAGTCTATTGCTAACTCTCTGAGCACCATTGGGAAAGCCACTCACCCAAGGCATAGTTTCTTGTTCTGTGCTGAATTAGGACATTTAAAAATAAAAAGAAATATTGCATATGCATTAAGCTTTTAGCTTATCATTTAATGCTCAAAACATACAGTGAGATTAATATTACTTCCATTTTAGCTAGCAGAACACTAAGGCTCAAAGAAATCATAGTCCAAGAGAAAAGAAAGAAGGAAGGTTATACTTGACTTTAAATTCATGCCCCTAAAGAAAAATATTACTTACATAATGGCATGCCCAATTAACCAATAATTATGCCATTTCAATGATAGATAGCGATGGCCCATAAGTAAAATTCCTTGTTATTTGTATCATTGAAATACATGACACTGACTATCACTTTATTGTGGCATGATGGGTCAAGGAATAATATTAATTTCTGAGTCTTTCTTCATAAGTTGAAAACATAGGTCAGTATCTTTCAGGCTCTTAGATAGCCACATGCCCCAAAATATGACTTTATGTTGCTAACCATGTACTTACATTTCAAAGAAAATCAATATCAAAAATTAGCTTTGAGAGTATCTAAATTACACCACTGTTTAAAAGAATTTGTTTTTCCTATCCATACCTCTGCCTTTAGTTCTTTATTTTATTTTTATCTCCTAAGAAGATGATGATTCCAAGCACTTTGTCTACAAGACCTAAAGAAATCCCTCACACCTACCAGGAAACTTTCTTTCTGCTGGCTAGCTTCCTTAGGGTCAGAAAGTGCTATTACAGGCTGGGAAAGAAACGACATCAATTGTCTTACTCAGTACTGAATCCTGCATGATACAATACCAACCTCCCAGGTAAGATATGTCCACTCATGCAATAGCAGCATGATGTTTATGGGGTAGCCAACCACTTTCTGATTTTCTGGTGTTTAAAATATTGTCAGATCCTATGGTGAGGGGGGGGGATGTATAGGTCTTAGGTGGAACTTACTATTGCTATGTTGTTAAATGGTCATATTGTCCTACAAATTGCCTTCAAAATATTTATACTTATAACCATAGACCTCTGCTGGTCTGAAAAGCTTTTTTTTTGCTGTTGGATGGAGTCAATGAAGATACTCATATCTAGTCAATGTGATAATAAATGATGGTGAGTACTCAACTCTAAACAGAACAGCTTTATCAATCACCCTGCTAAGGCTTAAGGAACGCTGTGGGAGAGGAGGCAGAAAAAATTACGAGTTGTAAAATAGGAAGAATTGGTGTGAAATGCTTCATTCTAGACGTGACATTATCTGTTGGCACTTGGAGCCGCTGTGGTTATCTGTGCAAGCCAGCCACATTCTAGCATGAAGGGCAGAGGAGCTGCTGAGAAACCGGGGTTTAGTGAGAATCATCTTTCTTTGGGGTAGTGGCACTGGTAGTAGGTGCTTCAGTTGATAGTCCTATATCCATACACATGTTGGCAGATAGGCTTGGTTTGTAATTATTTTTATTAAGGCTTAAAGTTGGGAGGGGGACTTGCTGTTAGGATCAAGGGAGAGTTCCTAAAGGGAAATGGAGACTAGTGGAGGATATGATTATCTTTCATTGTATACATGAGTGATTTTTTTTCTTTTCTTTATTTACTTATACTTTTTAATACTTACTTTTTTTCTGTATACTAACTCTATGTGTGTGCACCATGTGTGTGTAGGAGTCCTCAGAAGTCAAGTCATTAGATTCCCTAGAATTTGGGGTACAGACAGTTATGAGTCACCATGTAGGTGCTGTGAACCACGCCTGGGTTCCTCTGTGAGAGCAGTAAGTGCTCTTAACCACTGATCCATCTCTATAGCTTCATGTATGAAATTTTCAGAGTACTTTTTAAAAGGACACATAAGTGACAAAAGTAATTTCTAAATTTTTTCAGAGATATTTTACAGTGGGTGTGCTAATAAGAAATAAGGCTAATTTGGATTGGACTGGATCCTTTTCTCCCCTCATAGAACATGAAGCCATGTATATTACCCATTTTCTGTCAGCTAGGTTGAGGCCTTTGAACATCTCTTCAGAAAATGATGCCATCTGACATGAGACCTTTGGTCATGCTAAGTCATTTCTGTTGACTACCACATCCAGGTACATATTCCATAGTGAGTAATGTTTTAGACAGGGGGTGCTCTAGTTTCAACAGATAAACTGTAGGATTTTTCACTTGTGTTTTATCTCACTACCGCTCCCTTTGTGTTTGAGAGAGCCTGGCTCTGGACCAAGCACACTAGCAGCAAGGGGCTGCTGTACTGAAGGTGTCTGCTCACATCGAATGGTGTCTGCTGTGACTGTTTGTGATTTACTTCTGTTTAGAAACAGCAGATTTTGTGCTTGTAACTTTCTTCTAGCAAACATGGAACACACAGCGCTGCAAGAAGATACAGTGATTCTCAGCTGTCTCCTGGGCTGGAGGATTTATCAGATCAATTCTATTATGAAGGTCAGATGTTTTCAGGGTGGAGAAGGAATACACATTTCCCATATGTTCTCATAGCCAACTTGCATTATCCAAGGCCAGAGTTGTCCATGGAACTTGGGCCCCTATTTCAGCATACATTCTTTGGCTGAATACTGTTGCCCTGAAATCACATACTAGGGACCCACAGATGAAGGTTTTTTTGTTTGTTTGGTTGCTTGGTTTTTGTTTTTCATTGTTTTTTACTCTTTGACTTTATTTTTATAAATTTAAGTCAGGATATAATTGAAAGTATACACTCAAATATTAATGTTTTGTACCTCATAAAAGAAACTGGACAATCTGTCATGCAGAGTCTAATTCAGTGGCAACAACCAAGCAGAGCTGAGTGAGCACTCATGTGTTCTTCAGTTATCTGTAACTCAAGGGCTTCTGATAGGACCCCAATGTGAAAGTAAAGTGCTATGTGCCTTTTATTGTCACGTGAATATTTGCAGAAAAGCCTGCAACTCTGAACCTGCACTCTATCCTGTTGGTGTGGGATGGAGTGCACGAGAGTTAAACTTACATTTGTCCCCTTTTGTCCTTTTCTCTTACCTTCTGACCCTTGGAGGAACATGAACTCAACATCTCTTTTCAGAATTGTGAGGAAAGAATGTAAGTGCCCTACCTACAGTTCCACTACAGTTCGTTACTAAATTTTTCTGCCGTGATCTGAACAAAGCAAGACCCTTCCATAAGCTCCGCTTCTCATAGAATGCCAACTCAGTGTCTTTGGTACTTTCATAGATTTCCAATACACATCAGAAAAAAGAAAAACAAAACAAAATAGCCCCTTACATTTTCTACCTAATCCAAATCTCAATTTCCTGAAATGGAATATTCTTTAGATTTGAATATGAAAGCCAGAAAAGGCAAAATGAGGAGAGGGCATTAAAAATCTGTTAGTACAAAAGACATGACATAAAAAAATACCTTTATTGAGACTGACAACATTAGGAAGTTTAGAACACACTATTTACAGGGAGGCAATAGGAAGCATGAATTCCTCTGAGAAAGTTTGATCCTGGGGGGCAAAATGTGCTGTAGGTTTGTTGCTGAGCCCTCTCCTACAGTGTCGACCAGAACCTGCTTCTTTTCAAGTCACTCCCTTGGGTACATGCACCCTGTGAGTGTCAAAACCCTGTTCCCTTGGGTACACATACCCTGTGAGTGTCAAAACCCTGTTCCCCTAGGTACACACCCTGTGAGTGTCAAAGCCCTGCTCCCTTGGGTACACACACCCTGTGAATGTCAAAGCCCTGTTCCCTTGGGTACACACACCCTGTGAATGTCAAAGCCCTGCTCCCTTGGGTATACACACCCTGTGTCAAAGCTCAAGTATACTTCACCGCCCATATCGTAAGGAAACACCAGTTCTTAGCTACTTTTGAACCACGGGGCAAGATCAGACTCTAGACAACTTTTACATACTGACCTTCTAGGGCCCGAGAAGAGTGTGCTCTTCCGAGGCCATTAGAGGCAATAACTGCAATCAGGTGCTTCCGGTCTTTTGTCTCCTAGAAATAAATAGTTTTTAAAAAATCAATAAAGGGGACCAAATCTGATAGTCTATTTAGATGATAAAAATGTCAATTATTCCCAAAGGTTTATGACCCAGAGAGAGAGAGAGTTGGTAGAAATAGCAGCCACCACCCTCCACATAAAGTGATCATAGAATATAAAAGTCATTGTTATTGGATAAATCTGTGAAATGGTGCCGTGCGAGAGCTGAGATCTGGGGAGCAGGCTCGGGTCTGGTGCCATTTTGTAGCCACTGACTTTCCGACTCTTGGAGAGCAGGCTTACAGAGGTGTGTTTCCCACTGGGGCTGGGTATGCATCTCTGCCCGGCTCTTGCTCCTGAGGTGACTTTCTCCTTCACAGTAGGTGACACAGCAGCGACAAGCTGCCGAGGGCTTCCCTCGGTGCTTGGACATGATGCCCGGGACTGGCGCTGCTCCAGACACCCGCTCTAAGCTCCGGAGTTCTGGGGGCTCTTTCAAACGACTTCTCCTCTGAACGTGATCCAAACTGGTGTCAGACTGAGAAGAGGAGCTCTCATTCCAGCCAGAGCTGGCGCTCAGGCTTCTCAGGGGAAGAGCCAAGCGCAGGGCCTTCCAGAACTTGGAGCCAGAATGTTTGGACTTCTCTCCCTTCCAGCTCACAAAAGACACAGACTCCTTCAACTGCAGGATGCCTGGGTGGGGATGCTCGAGGGGACGGTACTCCACCACAATGAGCTTGGTGGCAATGGAGTTCTGGCACATGACGCCCAGCTTAAACTCCAGCATGCTGATGCTCTTTTCTGTCACATAGTCAGGGCTCAGGACAACAATCATCCTTCGGCTCCGCTGAATGAAATCAAACACTGCTTCCACCGTATCTACAGGGAAATGGAAAGACAGCATAGCATCTGGTAATGATGTCTTCATACCCAGCTGGTCACTTTCTAGTCCTAAAAGGATGGGTATGAACAAACTTTTGAGAAAATAGAATGTTAAGAAGTCAAGATCAAGTAGTCAAGTAATCTCATTCACAACAAACTGGGAAGAATTTGTTCCTTGTAAGAAAGAGGAGTCCCTTGAAATTGGTCTCTCCCTACACAACACCCGCTTCTACTGCAGATCTCTTCATGAAAATGTCTTCCCCATCATAAAAATAAAGGGAATGTGAATTAGATGATCTATTTCAAAAAGCAGCTCTCTCTCTCTCTCTCTCTCTCTCTCTCTCTCTCTCTCTCTCTCTCCTTGTAAATCATTTCTTGTTTTAGAATTTTTATTTCCTTAAGTTTTATTTGGTTGCCTTAGATCAGTCACCTTCAAACGTTCGAAGTAGCTAGGTGCTATTGTGATATTACTGCTTTTTCTTCTTACGTCTGGATTAAGTGACTTCAAGCATTTACTCTTATTCTATACCATACATAAGTTCAAGAACCCCCATCTCTTATCACAGTCCTGAGAATAATAATTCAACTTGTATATATGTCTTCTAGAAAAATATTTTGAATAACAAAGAACATACTTCTCCAGAAAGTCTGATGGGCAAGTTACCAGGACTTACCACCTCCCTAGATTCTGAGTTACAGCCAGCCCCAGGTACTTAACATTTTGGACACAGTATTGGTCTCTATAACTAAGATTTCCTTCCTTCCTCGCTCCCTCTTTCCCACCTTCCTTTCTTCATTGCTTCAATTTTCTTTTGCTTTTTCCGTCTCCTGTGTGTATGCATGTGTGTATAAAGAAGTGGCCTAAAGTCAATTTAAGAGCCGAATGCCACCATAGTAGTTGAGAATCAATCAATTAATTAAGACTTCTGGCAGAGTACTCGATTCTAATATTTGCTGAGGGGATATGGACAGGTCCCAAAGGACAATTCTTCAAATGAATGCAGTATTTAACCCACGGTGAATTGCTGGGACTTAGACAAGATGAACAAGGGAAAACAAGCCCACCCGTGGGACTCTTACTGCCCCCAACTTTGAAAAAACATGGCAGTCAGTGCTGAGACTGTGTTTGCTTTTTTTCAGCCTATAGAAACACTGAGAATTTGCAGCGAGTTTGATAGCCATGAATTTGAGAGGAATGAGGAAGCCAGGATCCTTCCCCACTCATTTTTTCTAATGAGTAGAGTGAATTCAACCTGAATTTAACTAAAAATTAGAAGCCTTTTTTTTTTATTATGATATTGATTTAAATTTTCAGTTCTCAAAATCACAGGTGTGGATGCAGTTTGCAGGTGTGCAGGTGTGGATGCAGATGTGCAGGTGTGCAGGTATGTATTTCAGTAACTTCCTTGTCCCATTCTCCCTACTCAGATTTGATGAACTGTCTTTAATATATTAGACATCACACCTGTGAGGATTCTGCTGCTTTACCTGGATCATGAGAAATAGAAAATAACCTTAAGACGACATGGCTAGATTTTCAACACAGGAAACTCACACAATCAAATCCCACAAATGTATATGTAACCGTATCAAAATGATTGTTAGGAAAATGTGTGTTGTTTTCAATGGGCTAACAAGGATGGAAGTAAAAGATACATCTTAAACATTGTCTTGTCTTGTGGAATTATATATATATATATATATGTGTGTGTGTGTGTGTGTGTGTGTGTGTGTGTGTGTGTGTGTGTGTGTGTATGTATTACCTTTAAAGAAAGTGGGAGGTTTTCATTTGAAAGAGGGCAGTGTGGATGCAGATCTGAGTGGTGGAAACAGACACTGACAAAGAACTGGGGCTGCTCCCAAGATGGGGCTTCTCCTGTGCTCGAATCTTTACTTCATACTTTAGAAACCAGCAGCTTCCTTTTACGCTATTTAAAATACCTCCCAGATTTTCAAAGCTATTTGAAGATGAGGGTGATCATTTATAATGCTAGAGTTTGTATGGAAGTGTAATGAATTAGGTGATTTATTGTTTGGCTCAGAAGAATGAGGTCTGATTATACAGCAATGGATTTATTTCCTTTGAATCACGAGGTTGGTTTTTAAGTCATGGTTCTGATCCAAAACTCTACAATCCTTAAGGAAAAGCATGCCTTTAAACATTGTAATACCCATGGAAGTCATATTCATCCACAAGAAAACTATGACTCTGACACTTTTCCTTTGCTAGGATTTTTGTAGAAGAAATCTCCCCTCTCACACTATGTCTTTCTTTCCCTTTAAAAAAGGAGCAACATTGAAGAACCATATGAATTCAAATCTTTATTTTCCCTTGATCTCTGTTCTTTTTTATCTTAATACCTTTGCATCTGAGTGTATTCTTCTACAAATCAAGTGTGATAAAAGCAAAGATGTAGGGCCATAACACAAACTAGCAATGGACTAAGAGATTGTGTTAGTAGTAATAGTTCTTATCTGTAGCTATTATAAACTAAATATGTGGAAAATTTAAACCCTATTACCATCATGAATTTACTAAGTCCATATTAAATTAACATATCAACTAATTTTATAATTTGGCCAAAACACAGAAATCAGAGCCAATAAGATGAGTCAGCAGGCTAAGGGGCCTGTCAATTTGAGTATGATCCCTGGGCAGAATATGAGAACTGACTAGTGCATACTCCGTGACACACACACACACACACACACACACACACACACACACACACGGATAGAAAATAAATACATAACAATTTAATTTTTAAAATCCTTAAAAAGAAACACTGGATTGGTTGCTCAACATGTCTTTCATTCCATGCTCCATACTTTGTTTGCATAAAAGATCTAGTTAGGGATGTACACAACTGGATGGAGACATTTAGTTAGGCAAGTGATAGCCAGATTGATGACCCCAATGCAATGCCATTACTGAGTCTTTTAAAGGGTCACTGTTGATGGGTTGAAGCGACTTAAGACTGGTTACCATTTATCCAATGTAAAACATCCATATACAAAATGTAATACAATGTATATTTCCTGTAATGGGGATTCTGTCTGTGCACAGTAGAGAATTCTGTTGTCATTCAGCCCTGCCTGACAGTTGTTTATTAACTGAATAGAAAGCTGCATCTTCATGACTTTGGTCCATGAATCCTGGCTCCAGTCTCTTCTGACTGGTAAGAGTTGTCTGTACGTTAGTAGTGTTTGAAGCTGAAACCAGAGAAATGACTGTGGTTTTGTTTTAAAGTGATGCTAAGTGTGGCTTCTGCCTTCCCTCCCCCCCCCCACACACCCCCATCCTAATGTACTGGATTATCCACTTTACTTAAGCAACCCTTTTACTCATACACAAAGGAAGTGTTCTTGACATGAAGTCCACATTTTTCTTAGACATTTTTCTTATTCCTCAATAAATATTTAACTATTATAACTTCTTTCATTTCTTTTTGCAAGCAAAAATCATTCTTTTTACTTATTTCTCAAGCCCAAACATGAATATAAGGACACAAAATACATGCACAAAATAAAATTCAAAGGTGAAAATAAATGGTTTATTGTAAAAATATGTAAATATACAAATCAAATGAAAATGGAAAATACAAATGTTTATGAATAAAATTAAAAAGAAAGTCTTAAAGTACTAAAACCTATGGAAACAAATGAATAAGTAACAAGTGGAGTGATGTTTTGTTTCCCAGTATAAGACAGTACTTTTTTATTAGGATCCAAGGGACTCACCTAAGGTACAAAAGAGAATTAAATAAGTCACATGTGGCTGTGTAAGTAGACACTCTATAACTCTATATAGTATGGTTCTTTATTAACCTGGGTGCAGAAGTTCTCTTTATCATAAATCTAAAATTATGGAGGTTTTTTTTTTCATAAGAGACATGATGTATTTTCTTGTTCTCTGAAGTACAAGTGTGTGACCCTCTCCTCCCTCTGCTGTTCTGTATGGAGCATCTTCTGAAACACAGACAAGAGTCTTGAAATTAAGTTCACTTAGGATGAGCTATGTTGTTTAGATTTGATATGCTTTATACTATAGCAAGGGAGCAGGTTCAATATAATAAAGAGGAATATAAATAGGAAACTGCAGGGGCATTTCTAGTGGCATGTAATAGCAGTTGGGATGAATACAGAATCCAACAGTGCAGAAACTGCACAGTGCAGAGAATGGCCTGTGGTAAGGAGCTTGACCCTTGTTTCCCTAGAGCTCATACCAGAAGTAACTTTCAAAGCTTATCTGGAGCCAGCTTTCATCTGGTACTGTGATTAAAGGGTTATTAGTGGAAATGGTAATTATTTGAAGTAACAAAAAGCATTAATCTTTTTAAAAAATTTAGATGCAAGAATGACTATATATTATAGTTTTATGTCAGGGATTCACAAGGGAACTCTTTTCAATTCAGAGTAATCAATAATTCTAACACACAGCAATGATTTATTGTGGATATACATACTGATGACCACTTAAAAGTAAGAGGTAATTTTAGAATTGCTTATTAACATTAACTTGGATAAAGTCTTCCTTAAATTATGAGTTATGTTTCATGGGACACTCAGACTCATTTACACCTATACCTGTTTTTCTTCATCACTCAACAGTCTACACAGCTGAGCGCTGAGATTAATATAACTTAGACTCTAAATGTGTCTGCAGGAATATAGTGGAAAAATCAACTGATATCAGGTGACTGTCTGCTGTGAGCTATGATAACGGGAGGTCCTTGGACAAGAGATACTCCTGCACCCCAGATCAACTGTAGGAATAGTAAGTCATTCATATTAACCCATGGAAGGCAAGAGCAATGAAAACTATACACAGAGAACCAAAAATTTACAAATAGAACAGTATGGAATGAAAACACCAACACAAAGCCATCACACTACAAACATAATTATAAAACTGGACAAGAATTCTACTGGCTTTTAATATTGTACCAATGGTTGTTTCAAGTTGTATGTCTGTGATTATGTATAGCCCCAAATACATACCCACAGATAATTTATAGGCAAGTGGATATACACACATACACATAATTTGTGGGAACTTCTATATACATACACACATAAAATTCACATGTACAGAGATCAAATATGTGTATATGCATATATATATATATACATATGTATACACACATGTTAGACATGATGTAGAAACTGGCCACTCCAAATGTAAATGTTTGCTTAGTTTTTACTTTTACAAGTCTGAGGAATAGTAAAATTCACCTTAAAACTGAAAAAACCTAGTTTCATCAACAGTGACTTTCAGGGTGATTCATTTGGAACAAGGTACTACATGTACTTTTGAATAAATAATCGGAAGTGGTCATTCTTTTAGAATAGTAATGCCAAAAGGAAAATCACTACCTCTCCACTCCACTTCATAACGAAGAGGTGCGAATGAGTGAGGATTAATCACTTTCCTGGTTTTCACATTAGTAAGGTTGGCATTAAAAGACAAATTGCAAGCATCTTGTTACATGCTCCCTTCCCCTGTCAAAAATGCCCTGAGAGCATTTTGATGTTTTCTCACTTTCCATTAGCACCATTAAAAGCTTGGTGCCACCTGTGAAATATGTATGATGAATGCAATAGGTAGGAAGATGTAGTGACAAGTATGGACTTATCTATCTGTACACCATTGAGAAGTTACTATGATTAAAAAAAAAAAACGCCATGCCTTTTTCAAGTTTATAAATATGATGTCCATTACCTGAGATGAGGGCAAATGTGGTTTAGTAGCCGGAAAGCGGTATGACACTTAATCAGTCATGAGGTACAGCTGTGGTTTGACTGTTAGTCTTGCTGAGGTGGTGGATTCAATAGACAGATAAGCAAGGGAGTGAATTATCCTCAGTGGAAATAGATTTAGTCCCTGATCATATGTTTAATGGATGACTGAAAATAAAATAAAGTTAAAGGAAAATCCTACTGAGAAACAGGTAATATTCCTGTCAGCAGGTAACCTATCATTAAAGGAGTTTCGAGTCACTGGGCAAAGTGGCTCCACAATGGTGAAATTTTTACAAAGAGATTAAAATAGAGGGAGGGACAGAGATGGAGGATGCATCGGGCACATCTTTACTTGCAAAGATCGTCATGGCTTTAGAACTGGTGACAGACTGTAGAGACATCACTCTAACCCTTAGGATTGCCTGAGAAGCAGAACTGCCAGCCACACAGTCCCTAGGATGCTTTCGTATGAGGGGCTTAGACAGGTGTTCTTTATCTATCTATGAAGCCACAGCCTGGGAGGGAGGAAGGGGGCTCTTCCTTCCATGAGCCCATTTGTTCTCTTCACTCCTTCATTTTCCCTTTCATACATTTTTCAGGGATGAATAGGATAGGCCCTGCTTGTCACTGCTAGACCACCTGGGACTCTTCTTCACTGGCATGGCCACCTGCAGCTGCTTCCAGAACCTGCCCTGGGGATACTTGGATTTCTCCCCTTTCCATTTAATGACCGTGAGCACCGTCTTAGCCCTCTTCAGCTCTTTCACCTTCATGTCCTTCACAGCTTTGTACTGTACTAAAATGACGTTGATGTTGCCCCGGGAGGCCATATTTTCTAGGCCCGCCTTGAGCTCCAGGAGGGCTTGGGTTCCCTGGAGCACGTAGTTGGGGCTTAGGACAACCAGGAGGCGTCTGCTTTTCTGAATGAAGCTCAAGGTCTCATCTGTGACAACTGGGAAAGAAAACACCATGGGGATTAGTGTTGGCCAGGAACTACCTGATGTGCAGAGCTCAAGGAACAAAGGAAGGGAAGGGACTGGGAACGTCAATCTGAGCAACTTCATCTCCGGTCCAAACATACTGTCAGCGGAATGTCACTCTGCTCAGGGAAAATGGCGTTATATACAAAGGCCCCATGCCCAAAACATGTCCAAATAAGCTAACACCAAAATATGGTAGACTGCTGTCACCCGGTCCTCAAAAGCACTATTTGAACAAGATGGGATAGATACATTGTCCTGACACCAGTTTCTTCAAACAGTGTGTGGCCCAGCCAAACTAGCCCTGGAAAGGTACCTAAGAATAATCCATTGTATGAAAAGTCTTAAAGAACATGTACTACAGATTCAAAGACCCCAAGTTTCACTTGCAGCTAACCTAGGACAAGAGCAGATTATGTCACATTTGAGGCTCTGTCTGCTGATGTGTGTTGTGGAATAGAATGATTGTTTAAATGCATAAAGATGTATTGCATTTGTTTATGCTGTATTTGTTTAACTATGTAAAGATGTTACTTTTGTTTATACTGAATTTGTTTAACTATGTAAAGTGTTGCTTTTTCACCTTGCCTGCTTAAGGCACCTGATTGGTCTAAGAAAAAGCTGAATAACCAATAGCTAGGCAGAAGAGGGATAGGCAGGGCTAGTGGGCAGAGAGAAAAGGGAAGCCAGCTAGCCAGGAGCCAGCCAGCTGGTGACAGCCAGCCAAACATGGAGGAAGCCGGAAAGCAGGATGAACAGTACTACATAGATGAGGTAAAGGAGCCTCAGAGCAGCACACAGATTAATAGAAATGGGTTAATGTAAGTTAAAGAGAAAAAAATAACTAGCTAGAAACAAGCCTAAACTAAGGCCAAGCATTCATAATTACTAATAAGTTTCCATGTCATGATTTGGGGACTGGCAGTCCAAGAAGGCAGGCTACAGATGTGGACTTTCCTGATGCCAACTGATGTCACTATGTTGCTGGATCAGTAACTCAAGCAAATGCATTTTGGCCACCAGTGTATTCCCACATCAGCTCCTTACTTTTCTCTGCTGTGGAGATGAAAGCAGAACATGGATCTTTCTCCTTAGCCTCCAAGCACTGGCAAGCCCTTCTTTAGCAACTGCTAGCTGGTGTGTTTACATTCACTAACTTGCAAAGGCTTTCTCCAAGTTGAAAAAAAAAAAAGTGAAGAAAATGGAAATGCAGCCTAATTTTATTCAAGGACTCTGATTAATTCCTGCTGCTAAATTTTTGGGACTAATCTATCTCCTCACAGATGCTCAAGGAGACCCACATAATCCTTCACCTGGAGGAGAGATGCTCGCTAGCTCCAGGCAATGCACTGGTGTTGTGGAAACCTGTATCACACTCCCCTCAGCAGTCATTTCCATTCTTAATCTTCACAGGTGCAGAAGTAATAGGGAAGGACTTGCCAATTAAAATCTAACATGTGCAGCCTGGGGAAGAATCCAGGAATGGGTATGTGTTTAAGTATTTCCACTGGAGGCTGACCACGTATACGCATAGAAAGAGGTCCAGCGGCAAAGTGGCCTCAGGAAGAGCAGCAAGAGGAATCCAAAGAGAACAGAGCCTGTAATATGCGAGAATAATTATGCATTCTTCAAAGGACTGTCAGCTCCCCCCCCAACCGTGGAAGGTCTTACCCAGATGTATACTGTGTATCTTTTAATCACTGTTCACATAGTAGATAAGATATTTTGATCGGCTTTGTGAACGAATAAATAGATGCATGAATGAGTTGGGCAAATTAAGTATTAATATGAGTAGAATTTTGCCTTTAGCCATGTAAGTGATCATTTCATGACACAATGACACTGAAGGAGAGAACTTCTGTAGAACACAAGCACAGCCTTGGGGTGATGGTTAGGCAGATAAGAAAACTGATCTACTACTTCAAAATGAGAGGGGGAAAAGAAACTGTTCTAGGTATCATTACCCACCCATTTAAAAAACATATCAAACAAACAGTTAATGGAGTGTGGGGGTGGGTGGAGAACTTGCTATGCTCCATATGGGAGGCAGTTCACTCATTTCAGATACGAGAGTCTTCTAGGAAATCGCAGTGTTGCTGCTGATGTGCTTGCCACAAAATTCCCAAATGAACCATGACTTTGTTACTGTTTGGACTTGAAAAGAGGAAGCATTCGTTTTTTTAAAATAGTCACTAGTTGAAGCGTTTCCTTGTAAAACTTGATAGAATTTGATACATTTTAAGCTAAAACTCAAACATACACACTGAAAGGAAAGGAAATACAAACAATGAAAAGGCAGATTTGACTGGCAGCATTTCACTGGCTCAGAAGGGAGGCAAGGATGAGAAAGTGGCAAAGGGCGTGTTGTATTAACAGGGAAACGCTCTATGTTCTCTGTCCTGCAACTCTGTTCCAGTTAAATGGACTAAAACTCAACCTTTGTAAAGAAGCACTTTCTATACTTGGTCTTCATAAAAAAAAAAAAAAACAGAAAAATTAACGCATGTCAGCCTAATGCTTCCTGAAAATCTAACTTCCAATGAGATAGACTTCCTCAGAACTGGCCTCTTTTCTGACTTGGAGTTCTTGAAGATTACAATGGAAAATTTTAAAGCCATCAGCTAGGCTGAATAGTGTCCACCTTACAGTGTAGCTGTAGCTCTGGAGAAGGTTTCCATTACTTCAAGGGATTGTACATTCAATATCTGAATACCATTACTATGCTACCACCCATTCATGCACCAACAGCTCAAGTTCCACTTGGCCCTTCAGGGATCACCCTTGGTGCTCATGTGAAATACCTACTTCCACCAGGCAGGCTGTCTCTGTCGAAGATGCACAGCTTGTATCCAAATTCATTCTCCAAAACGCCACGGAGTGTCAGTAACACAAATTCCTCTTCTTCAGCATTTCTTGCATAGGAGACATAAATATCATACTCCTTTCCATCTAGCAAAAGGAACACGGAGCCAGAGTAAATTAGAAAAACTTCTCAAATTGATTTTTTTTTCCTCTTAAATCTGACTTCTGGGTGTTGGACATTTTCTTTCCTTTCCTTTTTTTTTTTTTTGTTCATTTGGCCTTTGTGTATGATTGATTTCTTTTTAATTCATAGTATTCAAGTAGAATGACCATGGAGACTGAGAGTCCATCTGATGTATCTTCTGCTCTCATCTGAGGGAGCAGACCCCTGTAGCAGACAAAGACTGTTCCATGAATTAGGGGAGCAGGGATGCACACCACAGGTGCTGGTAGCTAATGCCAAGCAGGAAATTTCTACTCAGTGTTCTAGAAAACTACTCACTAATACATTACAATTCTAAATTGAGAAAGACTTTTTGAAACTGACTAAATTATACCTGAAAAGAATGAGAATTAAATTATGTTAAGATCAATATATTGATCTTTTCTAAATTTGCTTAATAAAATTCATGAGTGGTTAGAAATATAGATTATGTGTTTCTTCCCAAGGTCTGCTGAATTAGAGTCTTATAGGGTGGGCTGTTTCTCCTTTTCTTGTACAGTACAGATTCAAATGTCTCGTTCATACTGCCAAGAAATTTCTGCCAGGAATAAACATTGGAAATATTTTTAATAGTGAGAGTGAGGCAAACGATAAATCTTAAGCTATAATGTCCACTTGAGCCACCTGGGGGTTTTGTTAAAGTGTACATTCTGGTCCAGGGGGAACCATGTTTAAGATTCTCCACCTAGATGCCTTTGGATGATCATGATGCTGCTGGTCCATAGCTCTCCCCTTGAAGCCTGTGAACGAACCCACAGCTGGATACGGTGGCACATGCCAGCAATCCCAGTACTCAGGATTGAGGTCAGCCTGGGCTATACAATGAGACACTGTGTCAAAACACAAAGGACAAAACAAAGCAAAACAAAGGGCTGTGAACTTGCACTGTCCTACCCAGTAACCAAGAGTCACATGTGTCTGTTGACCAGCGGAGCACAGCTGTCTCTACTGAGATGTACCATGACTGCAAAGTAACATTCTGCATTTCAAGGCTGCAAAACATCTCATTAACTTTTAAATATCATTTTTATGCTGAAATAACAATGTATGAACATTGAGTCAAACCTTTATTTTCACTTATGCTCTTTGAACCATTGGGGGGGAAAATGTTAATTTCATTTGTGATATACATCACATTATTTATGTGGACAATGCTAGTCTAGATTAAATCATATTAATTTAATTCATCAAGAAAGGTGAACAGTGCATACTGGAAAGATTTTTTTTTTTTTTACTAGTAAGAGCTAAAATAAAAGATAATCTTGTTAAATGCAGTGGTTTATCTGCTAAGGAAACATGCAGTCTAAAGATGATGGTACAAGAGATTTGCATCATACTTTCAGTACTTACCAAGAATTGTTTCATCTGTTCCAAAATGAGCCCGGTAAAAGAGGACCATCTCCAGCCAGTAAACATGGTAGACCACTATAAGAACCACCACCAGAAAGACCGTGGCTCCAAAACCACAGGCGAGTTCCACTGTGTACCTTGGCGGGATTACTAGAGCAAATGACAAAATAATAATGATGAGGATAATTAACTTCTACTTAGTGATTATAGTGACCCACCATTTTCTTCAAGGCTGCATCGGCCAAGCAGCTATGTCTGCCACTTGACTTGCAAATGTTAACAAGCAGAAACAACGTGGTAACAGACCAGGCAATGTTTCTTTAATACTAGATTGCATCCCATTTATTTACTCTTGTGTTGTTGTTGTTGTTTATAGTTCCTGGCACAGAAAGTGCTTCAAATTACACAGTGATTTGAATAGATCCTAAATGTATGCAAAATAAAATAGGATCTCAACATGGCCTTGTGCGCGCTGGGCAAGCTCTACCGTTGAAGTATATCCCCAGCCATATATAAACGGAGGAGGTCTTGCTGTTCGGCTCAAACTCACCGACTTCCTGACTCAGTCTCCTGTGTACTGAGACTGCAACACTGTGCCACAATTCTAGGTCAATGATAGTTTTGAAAGTGTTGTATCCAATGACTGATCATTTCTTGTTGTGTTCTCCCAAGAACTCTCCCTGAAGAGAGGCCCATTATCAGAGTAGGTAACTTGAGCAAAAATCTTACTGTGTCTATTAATTTTGACTTCCTCCTCTTTCTAACATCAATGTCAGAGAAATTGAATTCCTTTCCTTTATTTAAGAAGAGGCATCAAACTAGTATTTTCATTGGGTTTTGGTGAGTCTACAGAATGGTGAGTGGTATTTGGTTCTAGTATTTCCCAAGCTTACAGTTCTATGACAAATACTTCAAAGACTGGCTTGAGCTACCTGAGATTTGACTGATGATTCCTTGTTATCTACTTACTTTCTTACACTGTGGATATCACAGGCAGGCTTTATGGAAGTACCAGAAATAGAGTGTGGCAATTCCCAATTTATTAAAAACTAGGCATTAATTCAGAAGCCCTGTTCACACTGCCCACTGCTCTAACCAGGTCTCCAATTACTATCCTGTCTCATTTACACTGTCCTTGCCTCTAAGGTATCAGGAAAAGCAAACAGCATGCCGTGATCACAGTGGGACTTCTGGCCTGAGTGTGTCTTTCCTTTCTTTTAATTTCCAAATTCATTTGCATATGT
>CABHPQ010001251.1:0-18434 GCA_902168405.1 Peromyscus aztecus
AAATACTTTAATTTATTAACTGATTAACCATTCTAATTCAGGTAACAAACTTAATTCCTTTGACCATGCATGTTAATCCATTACCATTACTGTAACAGGACATGAGACTCACTAATTTATAAAACCAAGAAATATCATTCCTAATACTGAGAGTTGGAAAGTATAAGATACAAGTATCTATTGAGAGCCTACTTGCTGCATCACTATATAGCAGAAACAGAAACACTGTTTCACACAGCACAAAATAGAAGCTATAACAGGATAAAGTAGTTTACTCCAATACTTTATAAGATGCTAATCTTGCTATTTGAATGTAGCCTTTTCATCTTCAATCATTTCCATCAAGGTACCATGCTGTGGGATGTTCTGTATGGCAAATGTGTTGCTAATAAAACACTGATTGGCCTGTGGCTAGGCAGGAAGTGTAGGCAGGACTAACAGAGAGAATTAAAAGAACAGGAAGGCAGAGGG
Source organism: Peromyscus aztecus (assembly GCA_902168405.1). Taxonomy (NCBI): domain Eukaryota; kingdom Metazoa; phylum Chordata; class Mammalia; order Rodentia; family Cricetidae; genus Peromyscus; species Peromyscus aztecus. Next base: position 472 of record CABHPQ010001251.1, read on the forward strand.
AGTCTCTGCCAGCCGCCACCAGGACAAGCAGCTTGTAAAGATGCCGGTAAGCCACGAGCCACGTGGCAAGGTATAGATTTATAGAAATGGATTGATATAAGATATAAGGACAGTTAGCAAGAAGCCTGCCACGGCCATACAGTTTGTAAGCAATGTAAGTCTCTGTGTTTACTTGGTTGGGTCTGAGCGGCTGTGGGACTGGCAGGTGAAAGAGATTTGTCCTGACCGTGGGCCAGGCAGGAAAACTCTAGCCACAGTACCACCTGTAAATGTCTTTAGAGTAGAGATTTCATTTGGAATATACATTTGGACTCATTCAGATCAAGGCCAGTATGGTCACAGTTTGGAGTGTTTAAACCATAGTTGTAGTGAGGCAAGTGTCATTATTTTGTCTACAAGTAGCTTGAGAGAAAATAGATTAGTTCAACTTAGGACATGCTGAATATGAGTTAGATGGTAACTTCCAAATAGATCCATCCAGTTGGCATCACAAGCACAAGTCTAGACAGTAGGCAAAAGTCAAGCAGGGATGGCTGCTGTCATTTAAGTGGTGGAGATAATTACAGGATAACACTAAAAGGGGGTTGGTGGAGTCAGGACCTTGATTCAGTGATGGGAAAAAATAGCCAAAAGAATATGTGCCATGTACTCCAAAGCTGTATAGTTTTGGCGGTGGGGATGCAGCATAGTGGTAGAGTTTATGCTTGGTGTATGTGATGTCTAGGGTTTCATTGTCATCAACCCAAAAATGGCTCCCTAAAGATAGATGCCACTGACATATATTTTAATAAATCATGAAGTGATGCTTTTCTATGGTGGGTTGCTGCCCATCCAATATTCAGTAGCTGAGCTCAGGGCTCAGAGGTTGTCTTCTATAGTGAAATGGGAAACAGTAAAGAGAGTCTAGGCAGCCAGGCTGTGAGGACTGACACTATTAGCTATCAGCCTTGTTACCATGAGGAGGTCATTGTAATTACTAGCAATACAATTTCCCTATCAATAATATATATGTATGTTTAGCATCTAGAGTTGAGTGACTAAAATAATATAACACATGGAAGATCTTTGCAAATACAAAATATAAAAGTGAATTTTAAAAATAATACATTTGGGGAAACTATTATAGAGAGAAAAAGGATTTAGAAGCAATGAGAAGTCTTCTGTGAACTCGGTGAAAGAGAATACGTTCTGTCCCTTGGTAAATTTATTTTAATAAAGTGAATTTCTGGTAGTCCCTCAGTGTTTTCTCTTGCTGTGTGAATGTGTGCTCTTTGCTTCTCCTTTATCCCATTTCTTCTCCATGTTGTTAATGCATAGAGAGTCGTAACAAGCCCTGCTCTCAAACTGCATCAACAATAGACGCCTCTGATTCCCAACTCAGAAAAATCTCATTTTCAAAGAATGTTTGAGCTTTGACTTCCATCACATTCAGAATATTTTGGAACTAAAGTCTCAACTCTGTATAAATAAGAAAGATACCTTTGAAAATTCTATCTACAAGCAGGAACATGAAATGGAAAGTAAACTAAAGCTTATGGGACAAATAAAAATGGGAAAAAGTAAAATATAATCTAACTTAATATTTTAACTTTTATCACAAAAATTCTAAAATAAGTCATATTTGTATAAATGAGTCAGAATAAAACATAGGCCTTGAAAGATTATAATCTGCTTAAAACAAAACCGTAATTTCGAGTATATCATATGCCATTGCTTATAATATGAGAAAATGCATTTAACATCAAAGTTGATTTTTAAAGCATGTATGTGGGCAATAATTATGTATATAACATTAACAAACTGATTCTTTGGCCAATGTATCATTTAAATTTTCTCCTGTAAAATGATAATAAATGTTTCAGAAAAATTTTTGGCTGAATTTCTTAAATATTTAAAAAGATTAGACAATTGGTTTAACGTTATTCTAATAAAACTATAATGTTTCCTGGATGCCCTGGAATAATAGAACAGACCCAAATAACCTAAGGAAATACATGAAAGTTTGAATAAACAGTATCATAAAAAGTATTTATAGAAGCCAATAATTTATTGACCTTAATACTGATTAATAATCAAGTAGTAACACTGTAATCTTAATATTGATTTCAGTGACATATTCCTCAAAAGTCAACTAATAATGATCTTAAAAGACCATTTAGTATTATTGATAATACATGAAAAGGAAGAATGGAGAGAACAAAGTTTCATTCGTTGTTTGTGTCTTAATGTCATTCTAATTTGTTGATACCAAACAGACTAAATTAATTTGAAAATTGTAATTGTCATTTTCTATTTAATAATTTTGAACTTCAGCAACTCATTTTCTGTAATTCATAGCTGTATCCCATACTATATTAATTTTTACAATGCCTAGTGCCTTTTGTAACTGTCACATTGTGTATCTTAACAGTTTGTGTTCAATCAAAAAACAGTAACAATCAAAAAACAGTAATAATCAAGTAGAATTGTGGTGATGCAATTTCACTGTCACTACCTCCATGACTGTCCACCATGAGTCTGAAAAGGAAATGATCATGATTATAAACAGCTATAATATGAGTTCTAGAGTTGTTTATCATATATAAAGCTAATCCTGTGACAACCAGGCTTCATGACAGAAGAGCAGCACAATTTATACGGTAGATCTTTAAAATAGATCACTTGTGAGCTGCAGGTGGGCCCAAGTGCATTCATATACCTCCACATATATGTAATAAAGATATAGAAAAGTTTTGTATTTAATAATTTCTATTTGAGAGGAATATTTACTTACAGAAGTCTTCCTTGGGCATTTGCTTACTTAATTGATAAACTTTGTGATTATTTTAATGTTTTTTTTCCTTTCCAGACCATTTACCTATAATAATTTTTAATATATTTTTATTTATCCTTTGAAAATGTCATATATCTATAAATTGTATTTTATTTTATCCATCCCTCATCACCTTCCTCAGAATCTCTCTGGTGCTCCACTCCCCATCTCTCTCAACTTCATGCCCCCCATATTTATTGTTATTAATAACTGACTGAGGCAAATCGCTACTGTCCAGATGTGCATAGTTGTGGGGCCAACCCCTGGAGCATGGACTATCTACAAGGTGCATATCTCCAAAACATAGTAACTCCCCTTGCTTAAGCAGCCATCAACTGCCAATAATTCCTCCATCATGAGTGGACTTCATAAATCCTCACCTATTGATGCTGGACTTTTGACTGACTTGATCCTTCACAGGTAATCACAGTTGTCATGAGTTAATATGTACAACAGTCATATCATATCCATAGGACAGCTCTTACATTCCTTATTTTAGAGAATTCCTTGAATCTTGGCTGTGGGGAGACTGGTATAGTTGGCTCATGTACAGATGAGTACCATAGTTATCTATGCTTGGACCAGGTGTGAGTCTCTTCATTAAATAATATCCACTGCAAAAATAAATTTCTCTGACATACTAAAGAATGGACTATGGAGCTCAACAAAAACTTCTCAAAACAGCAAATATAAGTTGGTAGGAAACAATTTATAAATGTTTGACTGTCTTAGTTAACAGGCAAATGTAGATTAAGACTACTTTAATGTTCCATTTCACTGGAGATGAGGCCGACCAGAAAGACAAATGACAACAAATGCTGATATGGATATAGTAAAAGGCAAAATCTTATACACTATGTGCAGAAGTGTAAACCAAGGTGGTCAATTTGGAAATTAGAAGACTCTTTTGTAAAAAAACTTACAAATAAAACTACCATATGATCCAGCTATATCCCTCCTAGATATATACCCAAAGGAATCTGTGTCATACAACAGAAATATTTGCACATTCATGATTACTATGGCTCTATTCATAATAGCTAAGAAGTGGAATAAGCAGGAATCAACTGTTGAATAGATAAGGAAAATCTGGTGTATATAATATATACACAGTGGAATATTAATAATCCATGAAGAAAATTAAGTGAAAATTGCATAATTAGATAGATTTGGAAATAAATTACTGAGAATATCTAGACTCAAAAAGACAGACACCATTTTCACTCTGATACAAGAATCTTGAACAAAACTGTTATATGTTTGAAGTAGAGTACATGTGGATGCCAAGAAACTAACAATTTTTTTGGAAGTTGCTTGCAAGCACTTCCTGTTTTTATTTTTGTTAGGTAATATTATTTCCTTCTTGGGTCTCTGAGGGAGTTGAAGATTAGCTAGTTATAGTTGAAGATAAGTTAGTTATAATTGAAGATTAGTTAGTTATAGTTGAAGATTAGTTAGGATAGCAAGTGAATTAGGTACATTTTGGACTTACCAAAATAGGATAGGAAATGGAATTATTTTCTCTGAATTTGTCAAATACAAATGGACTAGATATTGTTGAGGTATTTATTGCTTGTATATATGGTATATAGTTATTGTACTTTTGTATATAGTTTTTCTTATGTTAGTTATAACCTTTTTCCTTTTTTCTTTTTATTAAAATAAAAAGGGGAAATATGGTGATATTTTATTTGTACTGAAATGGGAGCGGATGCCTTAAGAAAGTGGGGGGGGTGAGAGGAAGAAATGCTCTTGCATGGAAATGGGTGAGGTGGGGAAAGGAGGGGTTGATGGAAAGTTTAGTTAAAACAAAACACTCATGAAAATTTCTATGCAAACCTATGATCATCAACTAAAGACAAATAGTGATTTGGAGGAAGGAGTAGGGCATGGGTGATACGGAAGGACAATGGGCAGTCCTTCCTTCAGTGGGCACCTAAGCCTGAGACTGAGGGTTAAAGGTTTAAGTAGGAGAAGGGAGATTGTTACCAAAACTAGGATGTAGAAGAAATCTTATGAAAATGCACTAGTGTGCAAGGTAATGAGAAAATATAATGTATTTTTAAAGGAGCTTAAACTGAAATATGCTGCATTGGTAAGAAATGTTCCCTGAAAACATGAGCCATTAAGGGAAAATACCAAAGCATGCACAGGATGAGTTATTAACAGAGAGGCCCTGAGCGATCTAAAATAACATAGCCATTGCCATGGCTTTTGGTTGAGCACCATAACTAGTAAGACCCTATTACTATAGACAGCACTCACTTTGACTGCAGAAAATAGAGCAATCAACATCAAATTCACAAGAAAACCATCCCTGTGTGGATCATACCCAGCATACTACAATACTAATTTTATCCACTGGTGTAATAATGGCATGGAATTTGTGGGGTAACCAACTGCTTTCTGATTGAGTATAAAACCTACCCCACAAGAAAGATTTCATACCTGGTGCTTTAAACCTGGTCAAAAGCCTAAGACTAAGGACAAAAAATAATTATCTTAATTCTTAAATCCCCAAGTCTCTTTAATATTCACTACAAATAATTTCTAAACATTTTCTTATAAAAATATAAGAAATATGTTAAAAATTATACCAAAGAATAATTTCATATATGTTGGTTGTTATAACATGAAACAATTCCCATTCTCATTATCTGACAGTTGATGGACAACACACACATTAACCTAGGAGATGATGAAGATATAACTATTATTCTATCTGTGACTTCAATTACTTGCTTATTTTCATTTATTTCATAGCTGCCCAGTAACCCCGTAGCTTTGAGGAGTTGGATAAATTTACATGTTGGCAGTCCAGTTTCTCAGCTTTCTCTTCATCCATGTAGCACATAAGTCTTTTAAGTCAAAGTACAGGCATCTAACAGCATGACTTTAATTTGTTGCAAAATAAAATGCTTCATCAATTTTACCAGGAAACAATTCATGATCTGTTTGATTTTAGAAGGGTAGCACTAAGTCTCAGGCACAAATATAAGTAAGCATAGGTACCTCAGAGATGTGCAGAGAGCACATTACATCCTTTTCTCACTCCATAATTGACTTTTGAGAAAACGATGTGGTTTGTTGACCGTCATTTAAAAGATAAATAGCAGCAATTTTGGCAAATTCTCATGAAAGTCAGGAGTTAATGTATAGACGACAACACTCACCAATGGTTGTGTTTGGGTATTTAGATATGCAGATATCTACTTCAAATGCATTTGCTTGGGTACATTTAATCAAGTGGGCTATTGACTGCTAATGAAAGCAAAAAGCAAATCAACTGGTATCTTAAAAGGACAGGTGCTCATTAGCTCATGTCTTCATGCACATATTTGGAATGGAAGCAATCTAAATAGCTTTCTTTGAGCAGGATGGAATTGGAGCCCTGATTTATGGTGACTAGGAGCTAGCTGTTTTCATAATCTCTGTTTCCACTGTGGGAGTCAGAATACTTGGACTGATTCATGAGTTGGGAACTTTTATATTTACTCAAGAAATTGACAAAATGCAGCATGACTCTGTATGTGACATCGCAGGAAATATTTTGTGCTATTCATGGCACATTTATCATATTTGCCTTACCGTTAACACTGTGTTATCCCGCTGATGCTCAACTTCTTAAAACTCCAAGTAGTTCAGAGCCAACAGGGACTGATAAAGCATAATACATCTAAACTAAGCAGCTATAAAGCCAATGAAACCAGGAACATACAAACTCCAGCTATGGCTATCCTCAGTATGAATAATGTAACAGGCAAGATGCTTTACATGCCCCATATGTAACAATGAAATGTGTGCAAAAATTTACCACTTTAATTTAAATGTATACTTGTAGATAGTTTATCTGCACCTTACTAACATAATAGAACTTAGCTCTTAAAGCAAAAGTAACCAGTTGAATGCTTTAAAGTTTTCTACTCTTTTTTTTAGTAGGAAATTAGATAAACTTTTTGGCTTTCAGAAAGTGACTGTAGTTTCCATATAAGTTCATGTAAAAGGGTCCATTCAGTCTTTTTTTTTAACAACAAAATATCATCATTTTGAATAGTATCTGAATCATGATATAGACCCAATAGCTAATTCCATATTGCAAAGCATCTGAGATATTTATGATTATTGGAGAAATAGCTGAAACTATAAAGAAACTGTGAAGTCTAAGAAAAATAAATAGTGCTATATTACTGTGTGTGAGATTCAGAATTTGAGAACAGAAATTTTTAAAAAAGTCAAAGAACTGAAAGAATAAGGAATCAATGTGAAAGGTCTTCTCAGACCCCTGGAATTTTAAAATGCAGTGTGAATAGCTACTGACAGTACAGAGATTCCTGATAAGATAATGGATATAAGTGATAAAGTTGCAGCTTAGAATCGTGCCCAGGAAAACTATGAAGTCAACAACTGTAAAGCCAGGATATCCTGTCTTTTAGAGTAGACATGAAACTCAGTAAGACTGAGTGCGAGGGAGACAATCTGAGAGCCTGTTGATATAGTTTTCCTTTAAAATTGACGAGCACCTCAAAGAACTATTCTGAAACCAGAGCAACTTAAGGGCGCCTGGCATGACGCACAGGTGGTAAGGAGTAAAGTGGAGCAGCTGTGCTTTTGGAAGAAGGCCAGCCGTGTGTGGCACCTGTACATGAAGCTGCAGCTACTACAGATGATTCCTTAAATGCCCTTTTCTTGAGGAAGGTGACACAGTGTGAATTCCAAAGGGAACAATTACTTTTTATACTCCAAATGCTGGCATGGGATGATCCACTCCTTTCAAGCTATGTTAGACATTATCAGCTTATCTTCATTACTTTAGGTTTTGTTCTTTCACCCAATAATTCACAAGGGATGGAAGGTTTTAAAGACTTTGAGTTATCAGAATATGATTTTGTTAAAAGTATATTTTCAGGAATTATCCATAAAATCCATATCATATTTTATTAGTTGAAATGTCCAATATTTGTTTTTTCTATAATATGCCTAAATTTATATTTCACAAAAGCCGAATGATTTTATGACTGTATCTTCCTATAGATATGTATCTATAAATATGTGTTATTTTGTAGCTTACCTAATACTTTATTTGTGTCAGAGTATGAATGCATGTACCCACCAGGATTCATATATTGAAACAATACCCATCACAGTATTATTAGGTGTAGCTGAAAGTTCTCCTGTGTCCCACCTGGCCTGTGGTCGGGACAAATCTCTCACCCACAGTCCCACAGCCTTTTATAAAATAATCATACAGAGGCTTAATATTAATTATAACTGCTTTGCCATTTGCTCAGGCTTATTACTGACTAGCTCTTACACTTAAGTTAACCCATAATTCTTATTTATGTTTAGCCACATGGATTGGTACCTTTTCTCAGTTCTGCCTTCACATCTTGCTTGCTCTGTGGCTGACTGGTGACTCCTGACTCAGCCTTCCTCTTCCCAGAATTCTCCTTGTCTGCTTGTCCCACCTATACTTCCTGCCTTGCTACCGGACAATCAGTGTTTTATTAAACCAGTGTACAAAAGTGTTATTCCACAGCAATTAGGAGATAAGGCAATTTGAAGGTATTTAGATCACCTCCAACAGGAGAGAAATTTCTTTATGAAAGAGGAGCTAGAAAGATCCTTTCACTGCTCACATGTGAGCACCCGTACAGGCATCAGCTCTGAAATAGTAAGGGGACTCTCAGCAGACGATGGTTCTACATACAGTTCCATGATTTTTGACTCCCACACTACAGAGCTCTGAGCAATAACTGTCTCCTGTTTATAAATGATCACCTCAAGGCATTTTGGCTGACATACTAAGATAAGTTGGAACTATAGGGTATCAAAATAATGAATCAAAAACCTTCCCTTATAATCAGTTTAGTGACTACCCTAACTGTCATCATAGAAGCTACAACCAGTAACTAATGGAAGCAGATGCAGTGATCCACAACCAAGCACTGGGCTGAGCTCCTAGACTTCAATTAAAGAGAGGGAGGAGGGATCACAGAAGCAAGAGGTCAAGAGCATAATGAGGAAAACCACAGAGACAGCTGACCGAAGCTGACTGGCGCTCATGGACTCTGGCCTGTCAGCTAGGGAACATGCATGGGACTGAAGTAGGCCATCTGAATGTGGGTGACATTCAGTTATGTGGCTAGATCTGTTTGGGGAGCCCCTGGCAGTGGGACCAGGACTTATCCGGGTGCATGAAATAGCTTTTTGGAACATATTCCCAGGGTGGGATGCCTTGCTCAGCCTTGACACAGCAGGGAGGGGCTTGGTCCTGCCTCAACTGAGTATGCCAGACTTTGTTGACTCCTCAAGGGAGGCCCGACCCTCTCTGAGGAGTAGATGTGGGGGGTGGGGCAGAATAAGAAGAGGAAGGGGAGCCGGGATTGGTATGTAAAATGAAAAATAAATATTTTTTAAATAAATAAAAAATTAAATAAATTTAAAAAGCTCTTGCTTTTATAATAGTAGTTACTTGGGACAAAGACAGGCCAGTTACTTGTGGGCTACTTTATATCAGCTACATCAACTGATCCTGACAGCAGCTTAGCGCTGGTTACTTCTTTCTGCATTTATAGATATGAGGACAGGAGTCTTAGATGGCAAAACCTTCCCAGGTCATCTCATACTAACAACTGGCAAAACTGGATTTATGCCCTTATCAGTCTAAACCCCATAACTGCTATTCTCCATCACTTATATTGTGAATGCACTTATCGTGCTGCTTTGAATAAGAATGCACCCAATAGTCTCTGACATTTAAATGCTTGGTCCCCAGCTGGTGGAACTGTATGGGATTAAGAGCTGTGGCCTTGTTGAAGAAGATGTGTCACCAGTGAGTGGCACTGAAGTTTAAAACCTTTGTGCCATTGTTTAGTTCTCTGTCTCCTGCTTGTAGTTCCATTGGTGAGCTCCCAGATGTTGCTCTAGCTGCCAGCTGCTGGCTACCTGTTACCGCTACTCTACCACCATGCACTCTAACCCTCTGGAGCTATAAGCCCAAAATAAACTCATTTATTTATAAATTTCATTGGTCATGTTGTTTTATCACAACAATAGAAAGGTATTTAAGACATTTATCAGCAAATGAAGAGCGAGTTAAAGCCTGGTTCTAAATTGACTGACAGCAAGACCAACTCCCCTGGAGACTTTTTCTTATCATTACTAGCCTAGACAACTTAAATGTCGACATCTTTTTATACCATGAAAATAAAAACAATGATAAAGATGTAGTCCATATGAAAATGGAAATGTGACTTTAAAAGGTCTGGAGCTTATTTCTATTTCAGTACCACTGAGGGGAAATAGTCAAATGAAACCAGATGTTCTATATCCTCTGTCTTTCTTTTCCTCATGGTTTAAGGCCCCGTTGGCATCTTTATAACCGGTCACTAACTATTCATATTCTTTTCTAGAGGAAAACTACATAGCTGATTCAGGTGCATCTTTTGATGCCTGTCACATGTCCTCATACCTTTCTATTCATGGTTTTTCTTATCTTTCTACTGTTAAGGAAACACCAAGATCAGTCACCTGTTAGCCAAGAGCAGTACCTTTTCAGAGGACAGCAAATGGGAGGCTGAGCTGGCAGAGCCAGAAGCCAGATTAGCAAACACAGAGAGGGAGCTCCTGAGAGCTACATTCATTATTTTCATCCCCCAAAGGAAAAAAAAGCTCTCTAAAAAATGAGTTGTATTTTGCTTATATATAGCAGTACTTTAAATGTAACTCTGTAGAGCTTAAGTATTCTAAGCATATCCATAATATCTACCTAAGGGAATAAAGGTAACAAATCAATTTTTAAGTTCAGTTCACTTATTTCTTTTGGTTTTAGCCACTGACTTCAGAACACTGTGGAAAATATATTTCTCCTGAATATTTGATTTCATGATCTTATGTAGACACATCTCTATATTGGATTTCAATAAGTCCACAAAAATGAAATGTCTACCTTTAGCCAGCTTTGATTTATATCCACACAAATTTAATTCCAACATGAAATGACATAAAATCTGTTAAATGACCAGGCACCAGAATATACCTATAGTGAATATATGGAAGAGATTTTACTCTTTTTCCTCAAAATGAAATCATGTATCCATTCCAAAATTATTTAGAAAAATATTACTCATTGTCAATAGTTGATAGCAGAAAAATGGCACCTTATTAATTTTAATATTGAAACATTTCAAATATTGTGGATTTATTTAATTTGGAAAACAAGTGTTGCTTCAGAATTTACTAATTAAATTTGTTATTTGACAAGTTCACACATGTACATAATGCACACTGACTACTCTCATCCTGCTCTATTTCTCTGTTTTACACTCCTGGTCTAACTGAGGTCTTCCCTACAAATGTTCATGGCTAATTCATTTTGTCTTGAAGCCCACTTAGTTCATCCAGGGCTATCTGTATAAGCATGGGCTTGAAGTTATTCACTGGATCTTGGTGGGCTCAGCTATGGGTGGACTACTGAAGGCAATTATTCCCTTTCTCACGGTACTGAAAGGTACATTCTCGTAAGACCCTTTGCTTTCATGACTGACTGTTCACTGACTGTGCCAATCCTATGTGAGCACAGTGTGAGTAATGGCTATTTTAATGTCTCAAAAAATAGGCATTTGATTAAAGCAAGCATACAGTTGTAGTAGATATGGAAAATTGAATGCTGTCATTTCTGTGAGTCTTGTCAAACAGTCTTGGTCAAATCAGATCATGAGATATTTACAAACTCCAACTATATTGACTTATCACCTAACAGAACTTCATCTCAGTTAATTGTGAGGTTCATTCGTAATTTTTAGTGAAAAACAGCCACAGCATATAGTGATATGAAAACCAGTTTCCTTTTACGAAAAGATATTGTTGAAGTAATTGTCATTTAATTAGTCATTACTATCCAACCTAGAGATCTAAAGAAATTGAAATATTGACAGAGCCCCCACATGTGAATGTGTGAATGTGTGAATGTGAATGTGACTGACAGTGTGTGTATCTGTTATTTGTCTCTTCAACTACATGTATATATATCTCTGTCAATTTAAATGTTTTCAGTGACCTCAATTGACTTTGTTGCTGGTCTGATGAACATATGGAATATCACTTTCATCTATCTTTTATGTCCATTGTCTTTGTAGCTTGAAATCTTGTCTTGAAATTCAAGGGAATCAGACAAAAAAAAATCTCCTTCCAGATTGTAAGGAAAGACAAAAACTATCTCTGTATGAAAAAAAGATAAAGTATGAATATGTAATCAAGAAATAGATTCAGCTATATAAAAAAAATTCAAGGACATGCACACACAGAGAGGAGTGGGGGGGAGATAGAGACAGAGACAGAGAAAGAAACAGAAAACCAATGAGTAAATTAATCAAAGTTAAGAACAAAGAATAAATTATACTTTGGTTTAGCAAAGACTTGATGTAAAACTATAAACACAATGATTTCATCTAAAGTAAAAATGAAGGGAAAACAGGGAAGTTAACAACAGAACAGAGGTTTAACTATGAAATTAGATTCTGACCGTACAACAAATCCCAAACTTAACTGAAAGTGGAGAAAGAAACCTAAATGTAAGATTTAGAAGTACAAACTCTGTAGAAGAAAACAAGTAAAAGCTTAATGATTTGGTCCTGATTTGTACACGGGTTCTTTAGAAATGATATCTAATTACAAGGGAGATGAGAGAAAGAGATAAATTGTACTTAATTTTTTTATGCTTCTGAAGATGTCACCAGGACAGTGAAACTATAGAATATGAGAACAGTTTTGAAGATCATTTGTCTTGTAAGCGACTTGTATTTGGATATGATGAGCTCTTCTTGCTCAACTATAATAAAACAAGGTAGCTCAGATTTATGGGGGTTGATGATATAAACAGACATTTCACCAGAAAAACAATTGAGTGAAAAATATTTCCAAAGATATTAGTAACTAGCAAAATACAGATCAAGGCCATAAAGACAAACTCACTAGGAGAGCTATGGTCAAAAAAGATAGAAACTAACATTAAATGACAGTGTGCAAACAATCTTGCATGAATTGTATGTGGAAGTTTTAAATGATGCAGCCATTCAAACTTTGTAAATCAGTTTGTAGTTCTTAAAAGTATAAAAGTTTATCAAATAACTAAACAATTCTACTCTTAGGAACATAGCCAATAAAATTAAAAACAAATACTTGCAAAGCACTTTATGCAAGTGTTTATAGAGATACTTAAACATAACAGCCAAAAAGCAAAACTAAGTAAATATCCATCAAAGGTCAATCAAATAAATAAGATGGTATATGGAAGCACTGGAATATTGTTTACTCATAAGAAGCAATGGGTTTCTAATACACACTACATGTGTAGATCATGAAAACATTGTGTTAAGTGAAGATGGCTAGGCAGAAGTAATATATTTTATAATTCTACCAATAGAAAATGCCTGGTCTACATAGAAAGTAAAAGGGTCATGATGTAAATGAAGGTAAGATGAACCAAACATGAACTAGATAATCAAAAATGTAGAATTTTTGTTTGATTGTTTGTTTGCCTGTGTTCAAAATGACAAAACTTTTGTGGAATTTTGTTGCTTACAACGTAAGTTTGTTCACATACAGGTCACTGGATTGCACCTCTTTAGCGGATAAAGTTTATGAGCATTTAAATTACATCCCAGTAAAAAAGAAGAACAATAGAGGGCTTTTCCCAGTAATCTAAGAATTTTAATATAATAAAATCAATTCCCACACTTACTACATTACCAGTATACATAAGAGAGAATATCTTAGAGCTCTGAATTGTAGCTTGAGTTTTTCCTGCCTGGCCCACAGTCAGGACAAATCTCTCTCACCTGCCAGTCCTACAGCCGCTCAGACCCAACAAAGTAAACACAGAGACTTATATTGCTTACAAACTGTATGGCCGTGGCAGACTTCTTGCTAACTGTCCTTATATCTTATATCAATCCATTTCTATAAATCTATACCTTGCCACATGGCTCGTGGCTTACCGGCATCTTTACAAGCTGCTTGTCCTGGTGGCAGCTGGCTGGTAGAGTGACTCCCTCTGCCTTCCTGTTCTTTTAATTCTCTCTGTTAGCCCCACCTATACTTCCTGCCTAGCCACTGCCAATCAGTGTTTTATTAGCAACACATTTGCCACACAGAACATCCCACAGCACTGAATGAACAAAATTATATTTTGAACACATACAAGGTAAAAATAGGATGGAATGCTTAAAGTCTGAGCAAAGCTAGTCAAAATACTTACAAATATGTGAGGAGTAAAATAAAAATAGCCAAACACAACTCTCTAACCAGTTCAGATTTTAAAGAAAGCCTAAAAGTTGATGAAGAAACAACACTAGACATTATCTGCATTATTTGGTATATTCACAAAATTATTTCATTAATGTACATGTAGAAAACTAAAAATTGAAAATGTTTAAAGTAACAAATGTAGTTAGATAAATCACTGACATATAACATAGACAGTCTATTTTATTGCCTTACATAAGTAAGACTAAAAATAAAATAATTTACTTATACAGCACTAAGGACCAATATTTTGTTAACTTTAAAGTGAACTTTAAATTTTTCCTAGTCAAATATTTTCTATAAACAAGAGAGAAATTGTGAAGTAAAGTTGAATAATGAAAATTATTTCTCACCATAGAAAGAAAAAAAAATTTTTTGAACATAATGCATGTAATTTTGGGTACCATACGTGTATCAAGACCGTCACATTACTGATGATCACTTTACATAGCGGTCATAAGCTCCTTGGGAGAGTTTCTTTTCCTAATTTTAAATTTCTGCTGATAATATTTTTGTAAGTACATTGGTTGTTACTAAATCCACTTACAGTATATATCTGTATGTGCTTATAATTACGTATGAACTTACACTTGACTAGATTGTGTCTCCTGGTACCAGCAGAAACTCCATCCATAAATTCTCAGCGACATGACAATGTGAGCTGAACAAGGACACCAACAGACATGTGAAGGTAGATGAGGAAAACCCAGAGGCCTCAACCCTACGTGGAGAACCAAGGAAAAGCGGTAGTGGGAGAGGCAATCTTCCCAGGGAAGAGAACACCAGCTGGTTGTCCACTGCCAAATGGTCAGCCCTGAAAACCTACATACAGGTAACATTATACAGATGAACATGTTATATTTAGGAATATAAATGAATATACATATATGTATGCAATAGTAATTAGTGAGAAAAAAAGAGGCCATACATTTGAAGGAGAGCAGGGAAGTGTATATAAGAGGGTCTGTGATGAGGGAAAGGAATGAAGAAATGTTGGAATTATATTATAATCTCAAAAAAGTAACCAAAGAACTAAAAAAGCACACACCAGAGAAAGAGGTACTAAGTAAGCTTGATTTAATGACATGGTTATAATATGTTCACGCTATTAAATTGCTTTTAGTTCTGAATATAGCTTTTGAGAGTTAATAAATGAAATAATTAAATCAGGAGAATGGTTGGCAGGGTCTGCTAGAAAATTGAAAAAGAAGTTTTTAATTTACGTAGTTTCAATTTTGAAATCGGAAAAGTAATCTGGAGAGGAGATGGTTTGTATAACAATGTGAATGGATTTCACACTTGTGATATTTTAATTGTGCTGAAATGTGATTTTATTTGTATGTTGATAAATAAAGTTTGCCTGGAGATCAGAGGTCATTAGCGAGCCAGAAATAGAAGTTAGGTGGTGGTAGCCCATGCCCTTAATCTGATCACATGGCAGGCAGAGTCTCTGTGTGGTCCAGAACACAGCCAAGTGTGGTGACACGAACCTTTTAATCCCAGTACCAACTATAGAGACCTGGAGGTCTGTACGGACAGGCAGTAGTGATGAGGAAGTCGTGTGGTTGGGTTTAGAGCCAATGAGAAGGCAGAACAGAAAGGCAATAAAAAGACAAGTCAGACAGGAAGAAGCTCTCTCAGGGGAAGCGACAGCAGTGAGTGGAAAGCTAAAGGTAGTCTTGGCTCTTTGCTAGTGCTCTGATCTGTATTTGGCTCTGTGTTTCTTATTTAATAGGACTGTTTAGAAATTTGTCTATACACACTGAACTATATAATTAAAAGTGATTAAGAAAGTATCTTTTATGCTATCTACATTTTTATCACAATAAAAATTTGAAAATAAAAATTTAAAGCTTGGAAAAACCCTAGACTTATTTTCATAGTTGCATACATCTGAAATAATATTTTTCTGTGAACAGATAGCATCGATTATAATCACCTACACGTGCTGCTTGGACCTATTTCCTCCAGCTGCTATGTAGGATGAAATGATTGACAATTGTTTACATATTATTTGGAGATTAAGTATTTTCTCTTTAAAATTTTTCTATTGCTAACACTACAGTTTGTACATACACACCATGTTTTTATGTAAGCAAGAGGACACACACACACACACACACACACACACACACACACACACTTTAAAGTAGAATTAGTTGGTCCTCAATTTACATCCTTAAGTAATTCTTGTTAGCACTTCCTGTCAACGCTGCCTGTTTTCCTAAATTTTATAGGATATCCTCAGGAAACTCAGTGTTCTCAAACTGAAGGAGATAATTGCTACTCAAATAATGAGAATGAATAAATAAATAAATAAAATTAAAAGTGGACCTTAAAGTAGGAAGGAGAAAAAGGAGCAAACATTTCCAGCATTTTAAAAAGCAGACAACATGATTACACTCTATAATGCTTAAATAGGATGTTTCCTAGAGCACAAAGTGCAGTTCCGTGATCCCTACCCACAGTGGCTACAGCCCTGGCTTTTCTTCACTATTCTTGAACGGCATATTTCATTCCACACATCCTGTACACGCTCTAAAGCCTTAATATTGCTAAGGGAGAAAGCTTAGCCAGCTCAGTGTTTGTAAATGTCAACTAGCCAAAAGATATTTGGAAGCCTGTGAGAGCTCACCTTTCTAATATTTGCTTAAAGCCATCTGGAATTAATGTTCTCTTCCTTCTCCTCTCACCTCAAAATAAATCTGTATACAGAAGTTACACAAAATACATTTAAGAAGGCTGACATTTAACTCTCTTACATTCAGGCAGGAATTACACATGCATGTAAAAAAGATGAAACAATCTAGACAGCATTCTGCATACTAGCTGCCAGCTTCCTCTTTGATAAACAGATATTTTCCCGTAGGAAGCACATCTTGCTTGTTTGGGGCTAAAGGAAGCCCCTGACGGTCTACTAAAATTCACACACCTACTGAAACAGTTTACACAGTATTCCTTTTGTGGTGGTTTGAATAAAATGGCACCCATAGGGAGAGGCACTACTAGGAAATGTGGCCTTGCTGGAGCGGGTGTGGCCTTGCTGGAGTAGATAAGGCCTTGCTGGAGTGGGTGTAGCCTTGTTGGAGTAAGTGTGGCTTTGCTGGAGTAAGTGTGGCCTTGTTGGAGAGAGTGTGGCCTTGTTGGAGTGGGTGCGGCCTTGTTGGAGAGTGTTGCATGCTGGAGTAGGTGTGGCCTTGTGGGAGTAGGTGTGGTTTTGCTGAGGGAAGTGTGTCACTAGGGGATAGCCTTCTTGTGAAGAATATTGTTTGTAGAGTTAGCCTGCCTACTTCCTTAGGATCAGTGACAGATCTCCCTTACCTCTGTAGACTGAGTCAAGTAAAATGGAGCCTAGAGCACTGAGCCCCGCACTTTTGGAAAAGGGCTGCTCACATGTGGCACGAAGACACCTCTGGATGACCAGGGCTGACACACTTGTTTTGAGAGCCCTTGACACCATCCATTTATTCTTTTTTCTTTTCTCTGTCTTTTCAGATTTGACCTTTTAAACTTAGTGTATAGAGATCTGATTAAATGATCAACTTCTTCCCCTAAGTTCCTCATTTCACCTTAGCCCCTGCCACAATGCCTTCCCTCAGCCACTCAACACTGATTTTAAGGTAATTCCTGAATCCTTGTCTGAATCATTTCATAGGATCCCGTCATGAAATCTGATTAGAGAGAGAATTCACCTGGGAAGCCTAGGCCCTTCGGTATTTCCTTAGGTTACGTGAGGGCCCATTTCAGATGAGGGCTTGAGGACGGTCTGCAGAGTCAGAACTAGAGCGTTTACCTAATAACTCCACATAAGCTTCTGCTGATCTTTTAGAATTCTTTTTTTTTTTTT
>CABHPQ010001251.1:29068-51257 GCA_902168405.1 Peromyscus aztecus
CTCTCTCTCTCTCTCTCTTTCTCTCTCTCTCTCTCCTTTCTCCTGGGCACTTGAATCCTGTTCAGGTCCTTTTTATTAGTATTTGTTGTTTGATCTTTTTTTTCCCTCTTGTTAGCATTACACAAATCTTTCTGTTGTTTACATCTGGCTATTTGTCTACATTCATGCTCATCCAGCAAACTGCTTTACTGTGCTATCCCTGCTGTTACACCGTGGCTGCCACTGCTCAGATGTCTCCACAGCTTCCTTCTTCCTGTTCACTAGCTCAGCCCATTCTACTAAACACAGGCAAGTAAAGATCACATGAGAAAAGTGTTTATTCGGCTTTAATGAGATAACCTCAGTGAGGGCAGTACTGGAGTGTCTCCTGACTGATTTACTAAGTGAGCTCACAATCTCCACAAGTCTCACATGCAAATAAAGCAGTGTGTTGACACCAATCATAACTTTAGTGACTGTTGCAGAGAACCTCTGCTAGCTCTTCAGTATACATACTTCTGACATAGGAAGAAATAGTATGTAATGTTAGAATGCAGCCTCTTCTTAGGCCTCCTCTCCCCTCACAGACATTGCCTATATGAGGATACCTACCTGGAATCCTGCCTCCTGCTTGGGAATCAGAGGTCTTGATGTGACAAGCCCTCCATCCTCAAACGCTATCAAAATTATCCCCTCCCTTTCTATCTATGCTCTGATTCTCTTCAGATTTCGCCTTGGCTATGCTGTCTCTCTCTGGTGCTGGGACCCAAATGCTCTTAAGTCCTTGACACACTGTTGCTCCTCTCTCTGTCAGTACACATCAGTAATAGCTCTACTAATAAACTCTTTAGTACCCAGTAACCCATCTCAGGGTACATTTGAGTCAGCTGCCCCATTGAAACCTAACAGGAAAGTACTCTCTGAACAAGATTCTTAGAAAGATGCTATGTCTATAATGGCTGATTGACTGATTGATAAATGACAAATTGATAGGGGTCAAGGACATCATACCAGGAAAATACAGCCCACAGAATCAACTGAGCAGGGCTCATAGTGGCTCACAGAGAATGAAGCAGAAATCTCTGAGACTCATGGACTGATGCTAGGTACATCTATGTTATGGTTATTAGTTTGGTGTTCTTGTGGGACTCATAACATTGGGAGTGGAGATGTATTTCTGACTCTTTTGCCTGCTCTTGAGACCCTTGTCTTCCTACTGGGTTGCCTTGCTTGGTGTTGATTAGAGGGTTTGTGCCTAGTTTTATTGTATCTTGTTAGGTAGTGTTTGGTTGATATCGATGGGAGGCCTGCTCTTTTTTGAAGAGAAATGGAGGAGTGGATCTGGGGGAGAGGGGCAGTAGGAGGGGCTGGGAGGAGAGAAAGAGGGGGAAACTGTGGTCAGGGTGTATTGTATGATAGAAGAATGAATGATATTCATCATAACCATCATAATCCAACCATTTGGAATGTACTAACTAAACAGAACCCTAGTTTTCTACTAAACAGAGGTCTAAGAACATTATCAAATAACACCCAAGGCCTACAGCTAAGTTCTCCCAGGTCTTGTTGATATATTTCCAGTGTATCTGAAAGGTAACTTGATAAAGATTTCTTTGTTCAGTTACTATAAAAGCTTCAAGAAATTGATAACTCATTGGAGCATGGTATCTGGGAAGATCAAAATCTATGTTTCCAGGTCAGGGTGAATCATATTTTGCTCCAGAATAAACCATGTCTTTTATTTCTTTGTGGTGAGAGTTGCTTCCTTTATTAACAGCTACAATTCATTGAGGCATATTTAAAAAAAACTCTGGACTTAACATTTTTAGCACCCTTAGCTGTGGTAGTGTCTTCAAGAACAGCTGTCATCCTCATGTAGTTGTTGCAAAGCATCCACAGAATCCTAAAGATGAGGGCAGTCTAGCTGACTATTTGACTAGAAGCCATTTTGTTCAAGGTAGCCAGGGCAGTGAGAGAGTTGAATTGTTCCCCGATCATTTTTGCTTATTTTCAGTAAAATGAATATCAGAAGGAATGATTTTCATAACAATCTTTAAAAACATATCATCTTCACCAATTTATATAGATTTTAACAGTGCTTGCCACCAGCCCAGGGCATACAGAGAGGTATATCCCCTTTCATCTGTCTCAGAAAAAAAATCTCACAGTATTCAGTATCAAAGAAGATTGCATGCAAAATCACACAGTATATTCTTTTTATATAGCATCACATTAGCTCATATAGACACAACAGTGTGTGTGTGTGTGTGTGTGTGTGTGTGTGTGTGTGTGTGTGTAACTGTGATGGAAAGTTTTATGTCAACTTGACACAAGCTAGGACCATCTGGGAAGAAGGAATCTTAGATGAATAACTGCTTTCATGGGACTGGCCTGTAGTCAAGTCCATAGGGCATTTTCTTAGTTGCTGATTGATGCGGGAGTGCCCCGTGCACCGTGGCACTGCCCCCCTCCCCCAGGCTGGTGGTTCCAGTGCTATAAGAAGGCAGGTTGAGCAAGCCATGGCGAGCAGCCGCATAAGCAGGACCTCACCCTGGACTCTGTCAGTTCCTGCCTCCAGGTTCCAGCCTTGAGTTCCTGCTCTGACTTCCTAGAATGATGGGCCTGAAGCTCTTAAGAGGAAATAAACCCTCCCCTCCCCAAGCTGCTTTTTAATCACAGTAATAAGAAGTTAATGAAGACATTAGCTGAATTATTAATAACACTAGTGGTTTTTCTTCAATGACAGAATATTTTTGCTTAACCTTTGGATGTTCCCTTATTGTAAAAACTCACTGTGGCTCACATATTGAGTCATTTTAATACAACAAATAAGACTATAGCCAGGAAGTTATATCCATATAATAAGTGAAACTCTTGTGAGTGTTCTTTAAAGCTACATTAAGAAAACAGTAGAATGTAATTTGATAGTAAACATATTTTAAAGGACAGGGGTTCTTATATAAACCATATGGTTTTAGGAGAAAGAAACGTCAAATTTTCTAAAGCAACACAAATGGAATTTAAAATAATTTTTAAAAAGTACATGATAATATAAAAAATTTCAAAGTCCTGGATTCATTGGATTTCTACTGTGCAGACAGAGGCCTGAATATCTGTTCCCACTGGTTGATAGTGATGTGTCAATGCAGGCTCACCTATGGTGACAAATGTACCCTTATGGAATGGGGTATTAATAGAGGGGAAGACTGGTGGTTTTTTTTGGGGGGGAGTGGGATCTCTCTGTTCTGTGACTGAATTCATTTCTGAAAATAAAATTCCTTTAAACAATACAGTTTATCAATTTAAAATAGCCACATACCTTCAGAAAAGTTGCTGGAAACATGGTAGTGGAAGTCTTTTGGACATCAGAAAAGACCCAAGTGAGAATCAGTTCTCCCTTCTTGCCTCTTTACAATTTATAGTCAACAAAAAACCCCATTTGATTGCATTGCCACGTTTCCTATCTAAGGACTTATAGACAGCAGTCCTCTCTGGTCATGGATAACTTAACACTGCAGAGGTAGAGAACTGAATAAAATATATTATCTCCTTGCACTTCTTTCTTTACCCCAATGAAATATACTTCAGATATAAAACAATTGCTAAGAGGTATAACTTTTTCTGTTTATTCCAAATCTATTGTTATTATTATTGTATGAATAAAAAGTAAGACTTGGCTATAAAAAAACAAATCAGTCATTACGATCCATTTTCAGTATGAGGTGTGCTTAGAGGACATGAAAGCAGTCACAGATAAGCAGGGATGCTGGGGCCCTTGCTGTCCTAGCTGGAGGTAGACCTCTGATAGCAGAATTGCAAACAGGTGCCTTTGTGATCAGGAAAGGACTGATACTGAGTACCAGAATAGTCATTAGATAAGGTTTTTCATCCTGAACCAAAGGATGGGGAATTTAGGAAGGGGATGATGCTGGAAGATTACAAAGACTGTAAGTCTTTGAAGAACCATGCTGTGGGGAAAACTGGGTAAGAATCATTGGTGATAGGAACTTTAAAAACCCACTATTTGGGGCTAAACAAGCACTGCAGCCATTTTTTGCCTTTTCTTTATGCTGGTGTCCTGTAGCACAGATTTCTACAAGGTCTTATTAGTAAAAACAAACCCGGAGCCAGGTATTGGGGTGAACACTGAAAGATCAGAGAAACAGAACCAGCCACAGCTAACCTCACCTTACCAATTCCTCAGCTGATCTCATTTCCTCAAACTGGAAGACTCTGAGTCCTCAGCCAAATGGATCTCAGCTGTACTGCTGCTAAAAGCCTAAAAGATTAAAGGGGCTCTAGTTCCTGGTCCTCACGCCTTATATACCTTTCTGCTTCCTGCCATCACGTCCTGGGATTAAAGGCGTGTGTTACCATGCCGGGCTATTTTCAGTCTGACATTGAACTCACAGAGAATGCTAGGATTAAAGGTGTGTGTGTGCCACCATTTTCTGGCTTCTATATCTAGTGGCTGTTCTGTTCTCTAACCCCAGATAAGTTTATTAGGGTGCACAATATTTTGGGGAACACAATATCCTCACAGTGTCCCTTTAGGTAGAATGGTACTTTACGGCTTTAGCAACACTGTTTGATTTGCACATGATGCTGCAAGTTAGGAATGTGGATCAGGTTCAGCTGCTTGTCTTTCTGATCCCACACAGCATCTGATGGGGGTCTCCAGGCAGTTCCAGGCAAGTGTATGCTTACAACAGCTGTTGGCTTTGCAGAGTCTCTTGTTACCATTCTTTTACTTTCCATCATTTCTCTCAATTTGGGCATCTTGAACTTCCTTTATGTGGAGTTTTCAAGAAACTTGGACTTTTTACATGGTGTACGGTCTCAAAAGCAGAGTGATCCAAGAAGGGAGGAAAAAACAAAAACAAAAACAAAAGTCACAAGTTTCTTGATATGCAAATTCCAGACTTTGGTTCATTTGGAATCTTTAAAATAAAGCCTACTATTAGACTTCACAAAGTCGAATCAAATTCAGAAGGGACAATGTAAGCCACCTTTGTCTGGCCACAAATAAAAGAATGCAAGCAGCCAACAGTAGCTGGAGAAGGCAGAGGAAGAGTCTCTCCTGTAACCTCCAGGAAACACATTATTTGATCTTGGAGCCTAACGACCCACTTCAGACTTCTGACCTGCAGATCTGCATGATAATCTATTATAACACTACATTTGTAGCAATTTTCTATAGAAGCCAAAGAAAAACAAAAATCTATCAAACCTGTTGAAAACAAATGTGTAATTGTTTACCTATAATGGCTGCTAATATAAAATCAATAGACAATTCAGGAAAATTCACTCTATAATAAGAGACTAGACTATGACTACTTAGACTGAGGTATCTGGGGTTAATAAACACTAATTTTTAAGTAATAAAGTTGGTTGATGGCAGGTAATATGCATGAAGAGAGTTGATAAAATGGGGGCTTTTGTGAATACACATTCTTTGTTCTAAATAACTTAACAAAGGGGCTGAGGGAGAAAGAAGGGAAAGTAGGTATTTCACTTCAAACTTTGTCTGGTAAGCAAAAGTTTTGACAATTTACCAACCACAGAATTTAAAATATGCAAATGTTTGACATCTCAAGGACTTTTATCTGGCCCTATAGAAAATGTATTAGTCTAAAGTATTTTCTTATGCTTTTGGTTGTGAGCCTAGACTATAACTCCTGAACCATCTCTCTGGCCCTTCTTGTATTTTCTCATCCATCTAAAAGAGCAAAATGTGTCTCCTGGAGCCCCATCTACTTACAAAATTCAGAAAATGGATTTCACATCTTTGAATTTTATTAGCAATGTTTAAATTATAAATTTAAGAACTTTAAAACTTTAAGCATACAAGTCCTTTAGTAATCAATTAGCACATCCAATTAGCCCATAATCACTGAAAATATACAATTGGGACTGGGGCTCATTTCAAATCTCAGATTACACAGTCATTTAATTCAGAGCTCCATCTGTGCCACTGTCTCTTGGGTCTCAAAAGCTGCCTTCAAATTGTCTTCTGAGCTTTCATCAAAACAAGGCACCAGTTTGGACTCTATCTTAACACTTCTTGCACTATAGCAGGCCCCACACTGCGTCTAGTTTGACTTTTTCTTTATTGAAATTTGCTAGCTGTTCTGTGTCAGAAAGAATGAAAGTGTTCCCTGGAAATCATGCTGTTATTTAGAATGCAGCAATAGAGAAATCGAAACCCAAGATCTTATATTTCCTATTCATAAAATTGTAATTGGCCTTTTTATGTCTGTGTTACTCTCGGGACAGAGAATTAACTTTATGTACATATATGGGAGACACATAAAACTCAAGGTAGTTCAAATTCTCATTCCCCAAAAAGAATTAGAAATAAAATTATAGCATATTTTCTTTTAATCTTGTGGAGTCTGTATAGTTTAATGATACCTCTTGAGATATTAAATTTCATTTATTGTAAATAACTGGCAAAAGATAAAAATAATAGTATAATCTTTGTAATAGCATTGTAAATAGAGAAAAACCATCATAGGATATATATATTTCACTGTGGGACACAGTGGACTCCATGCAGATATCAAATGTTTATATTCTACTCTGTCATATGCCGGAATGTACAGGCCTGGTAATGAAGTTTGCTGTGCTCAGAGTCTGTTTGCCCTTAATTTTGTATGAGCTGGGCTCTTCCATGGGCTCACTGACATCCTGAGAACTTCATTCTACATATATGAATAGCAATTAAAAGTACAAACTAATATGCATATGCATAAAATAGCCATATAATTGCTGATTCACAATAAAGTACCAGTAAGCAATTGATGATATTTCAAGCAATAAAATAGAATGAACTTATTTCAGTTCATGAACAAGCAAAGTGGCAGAGACAGAAATGGCTACACAGCACTAAATAAACAGGATATAATACTAGAAGAGCCAACAGTATGTATTCAGTATACCTTTGAAACTATTTTTGTGTGTGGTTAATAAATAGGATTTATTTAAAGCTTAATAACAAGAGTACCCATGTTCAAATAAGCTCCCAAATCACGTGATTGCTACCTTACTGTCTTTGCTCTTCTTTCCTAAGTCAACCCTGGTATTTAACAGTTCCAGAAAGCAGTGAAGAATTATGACGGTGACACAGAGACTTCATTGATATACTTTTGCATATATTTTGTATGGATGTCCATGTATGTGTAGTCTTTCTTACAAATAATGTTACTAGAATATGATTGACATCTCAAAATTGAAAGGAGGAATAATAAAAAACAAAACCCAAGTTTTAAAGGGGAACAAAGTAAAAGGAAACAAGTCAATTGTGTGCTTAGAAACCTTTCCTTTTGAAAAAGTAATTAATTGTGGAAAGAGAGCCCTTCTAATACTGAGCTTCTATGATAGACAGAATCATTTGTGTTGATTATACTAAGCAAAATGGATGTCAGGACCAGAGGTTGACCAGAGGGAAGTCACTGCAGACATTGGTAGGGGAGAATGGATTTGTGCTTATCCTTTGTGAAGACATAGCTGTCCCTACCTCCCAGCATCAACAAAGACAGTCCAATGTTGTTTCCACAGTCACTGGCTTAAGCTTTACTCAGCAGGAATTTTCCAGTGTTCCTGAATAGACTCTGACAGGAATACAGCGTTTCTGTCTATACTTAGAGTAGAGAGTACCTATAGTCATGATAGTGGCCGTTTAAATTTTGAATACAGATTTGTTAGATTGAGAAGCTGGTGGTTCAGCTCAAGTTTAAAAAGAAGAAGAAACATAAAGTACTGTGTAAACTTGATTTCCCATTCTCTAAACTCCAACTTCAAAGGAACATGTCTCGGGGAGGGCAGGATCTGGACCAACCCAGACTCCCAAAGCATTCTCCATGGCTTCTCTTCTGTAGTATCTTACCTCAGATACTGCCATGTGTGCTCACCCAAGGCAGTCCTGTGCTGACTGCTGGCTTAGCTTTGGATCTTCACTATCTATTGCCCTTACTCTCTTGCTGAGGCCTTTTGTCAAGTGATTATGCCATTCCTAATGGACATGAACCATGATGGTCTGAGGAAAATATATACCACTAATGCCCATAGACTCTGGAAGCATGGGTCATTTTAGTAGGTTGTCATTTAGACATAATTTCTAGTAAGAGTCAGACCTAGTTTTCATTTTCCTTTAGGATTCCCCAAAATGATTCAGGTATTGGGCCCTTGGTGCTCTCGGACCTCAGGCAATTCATTTCAAAATTAATTATTTCTATTTTGGATACAGTCACTAAAGTTGTGGCTATGCAGACCTCTCCCTGCTCGTTCCTCCAAAGACCTACTGACAAATGTATCAGCTCTCTCCAAAGAGGCCTGGATCCAATCTCATTTCATGTATGACCACATGTCAAAGATCTGCCTTAGATGGGGGTCCAGGAGTTGTGGAATATTCTCCCGTACTCAGTAGTTTTGTTAACTGAAAATGAGAAGGTTTTTTTTTTCTTTCATCATAAATTTCATTTTATTATTCTGATGTTGATCAAGGCCGACAGAAAGACTTCCACTCTAAAGATGTGTTTCACTTTATCAGCCTAAGCAGCTGAAGTTGCTGATGTAAAAGCCTCTCTTTGTAAGTTCTGCCATACTGCTGAGTGCTCGCGTCGCAGAACTGTGATCTCATGCTGTGGGTTCCAGTCCCGCCACCTGGGAACCACCAGAGACCAGTACTCAGACAGACACTGAAGCAGCTTCTGCTTCAGTAAGTTCCCAGGAGTTTCACATGACACTGGTGACTGAGGAGCATTGCAATAGGGATATATAAATGATTATTCCTAAAGTCATTCCCCAAAACATGCTCCTTATAAAACATAGCATGGAAACTATATTATATAATAAGTAGGTTTTATAGTCAAATACATTTTATAGAAGGCTGTGTCACACCGACTTCCTTTCTTAGGATTATTGAGTCCAATAAGTATTATTATGCTCCAGGAGAACAAAAGGCCAGTCAACATTTCTCCAAGCTATTTGACTTTGAAGCTATGTTTTCTCCGGGGAATATACTAACATCTTTGGATATCCGGTATAATAAACAGCATATTGGAAAATGGTGCCTAACATAGTGATTGAATCCTTTTTCAGCAACTCTTCTTAATTCACCTGGAGAAAATACATATTTGCAGTATAAATATATGTGTGTGAAGTAAAATGTTATTCTATCAAAATTAAAGTGAAAAACAAGCAAACAAATAAATAACAAAACAGGAGATGCTTTCATGTTCTCTCCACTTCTGTCTCTGAGTCATAAATCTAATCCTGCCTGGTGGCGTTAAGCCCTGGAAGTTCAATGGAAACTCAGCATCTCCTGCTTTCTTCAGACTTGACTTCTTTTCTCCTCATCAATGAATTGTCATCCCTACCATCCCCCTGTAGTAGATGCCCACATTGAAGACACTGTTAGAACAACCCTCAGAAAACAAGCATCTAAAAAATGGGGGACTGCAGAGGCATGCCACTTCTTGTTAATGTTTTTCAAGATACTTCATCTCAGACTGAATAGACCATACTTGGTTCACCTTTGTAGGCATGCTGTGACAATACCTTCAGGCATCTCTGACAATACCTTCAGAAGGAATTCTGGCAGGCTTCTGCCATTAAAAGTCATAGATGAAGAAATCACAAAATTTGAGAATGAGAACATTTTAATGTTCTCATCAAATTCCCTTCTATGCTCATATCTCAACCAGGTCCCCTGTCTTTCTTTCCGAGTTTTTATTACTAAAATACCTTTGATATTTTCCACAGCCTGGGAAGGCAAGTTTTACACCCACAGACTCCACTGCAGCTTCTATCCTGTCTTCTCCCCATAGCAACATCACTGAGCATTATCATGAATAATTCTCCATGAGAACAACTAAGTAGGGCAGAGCATGCAGATGGGCTCAGTGGTGCATGAACACTCACCATTCTTGTTTCCCTTGTGCCTTTTATTTAGAGCTCAGAGTCTCAGGCAATTCCTGTTTTACTCTCATTCCATACCTATTCATTATAGCAGATCCATCTAATGCATTTGAAATATCACCTGTTTTCAAAGTTGGAGATTTAAAGAGCTAGAAATAACTATGTGTGATGCCAGATAAACGGAGGATAAAATCATCCTAACATATACAAAATGTGAATAATTTTGTTACATATTTTGTCCATATTATGATCAAACTATTGGACAATGTGATGATGAAACTGAGAACAAAATCATAATGAGCTACTTGATAGCTTATAGGAATATACAATCAACAGTATTTAAACATGTTTATTCATCTGCTCATAGAACAAGTTAATATGTATAATTAATTTATTTAAAAATCTATATGGTTGAGGTCATAAAATATTATTGTTATGAATGGAAAATTCATTCAGAACATCAGAACATCAAAAAGAAATTCTTCGAACTTAAGACTACCAGTATTGTCTTCATAACTTACATGAGAGTATGAACCACTCATTAGCTGTATACAGAGTTGCTCTCCCAGAGCAGAATCCAGCAAGCTGGAGTCAAGCCTCTGCACCCCCATCTGCCTTTGTATTTCCTTCTCTGACACTCTATCTGCCAATATGTTTTGTTCTAAATCTTCCAGAGTGTTTAGTAGGATGTATTAAAAGGTGTTCATCATTATGGGCTCCTCTCTCATCCATTCAGGAGCCTAATCCTATGCAGCAAACTACAGCTACAGTGAGTTCGTAAGTGAAATAACTGTTATTGTGGGGCCCATCTCTCCATCCTCTGGCTCTGACATTCTTTCTGCTATCTTTTCTGTGATATTTCCTGGCCTCTGAAGGAGGTTATATAATTGTCCCAATTAGGGGTAAGCACTTGACTGTTAATTATTCTTGACACTTGGTCAGTAATGGTTTACTACATTCCTTGCCAGGATTATTAATTTTAAAAAACAATTCATAAACATATCATATACCACATTTTATATAAAAATGAAATAATGATAAAATAGCAACCATACATAGATAATAGGCTAAATTATAGTGTATGTGCACATAGAGAATTGCTTGCCTTTGCTTTCACACTGTTTAACATGTTCTATGACCCTATATTTTTATTTATATTCAGTTTCTAGCTAAGAACCACATATTAGACTCTTATCCCCAGCCATGTTTCAAATACTGTCTCAAGATCCTTTGTAATGAGTCATCGTACATCCAATAAAAATATGACTAGATGGGTTAGAACATTTGTCATAAGTTTGGACCTCTATTCTCCTCTCTGTCATCAATTTGTTTTATAGTCTTTGGCATATCACTTAATAGCCCTGGGTTTATTTATTGTTGCTATTGTTGGTGTTATTTTGTACCTTTTCTCCTGAGCTCTAAAACTAATTCATATTAATAAACTCGTAGTATATTTAGAATTCTATTACTCTAAGATGATTTGTGCAATATATTATTTATATCATTATAGATATTCGTAGAGAGTTTATACATTTGATAACACTTTTTAAAAATGTTCATTGATTAAAATTTCAGTAGAATATAAATAAATACAGGTTAAGGACTTAAAATAAAATTACATTAAACAGTATTGGTACATGCTACCTCAGGCTTTTATAGATTTCTTGGTTTTATGAAGGTTAAAAGGAAGAAAAGAAGGAAGGAAAAAAGGAGGAGGAAGATGAATGAGAAAGGCTTTGCAGAAATGGGAGCCAGCAGAGAACAGCACTGTAGCCCTGAGACCTACAGGGTGGAAGGAAAGTAAAGGGATGGAAGAATGATCGGTAGATGAAGGAATGCATCTTTGTTCTGGTGCACTCTGGGTCCTGGTACACTGGTGTTGGTCTGTTTTCTGTGGAGCCATCCCTAAATTCCTATCTGAGATTATGAACTGAATGCCCTTTATACTAGGGAGTAAGATGAAATAAACTTTGTGAAATCATTTACTTCATTGCATTCAATCTAGAAAAATAGATCCACACATGCTTTTGAATATTACTCATTGTTTTATAAAAGTGATTTAAAAACATTAAGTGCAATTTAAAAATACAAAATGGCATACGAGAGCATTCATGGAACAAACATACATTATTTATTAAAAAGACAGCACATTTCTTCCTGGTATATCCTGTTTTGACATAGATAAAAATGTGTCTTCCACCACCCTTTCCAACAATTAAAAATTCCATCTCTGCTAACTGCATGGTTGTCTATAAATCTGTAGAATTTTCTAATAAGATGCAGAAATATATGATTAATTAACATAATGAATCAGAACTGCTCTTCATACAGATTAAAATACAAAGTTCTTGTGGGGTGAACATGAAAGAAAATAAGGACTGATCTTTGTGGATTTATGCAGCTTAGTAATCTGACTCCATGTGAGAGCAATTGTTTTCCATAAGGTAAAGAAACTCAGGTTTATCTTCATGACTGCCTAGAGCAAGGAATATTATTTAGTATCTAAGTAAAACTCAAAAATCAAAAGAAAATAAATTTCCAACCTAAGGCCAAGATGGTAGAGCTTGCTTAGAGAAAATCCAATCATAATGGCTTATTCATCTAAAATATCTGTCTTCAAGCTTTAATAGATTGATGAAATGTCTTTGAAGAATACAATGGAGAAAAGACTCTATATGAAGAAGATAGTTTAAGATCAGCTACGCACAGTTGTACACAGTACTTAGGAATTACTCCCCTTAACAGACACTTCTGAGGTAAATTTGATTTTCCTACCTCTCACAACTGTATTAGAATTACACTCTGAGCCTGCACATCAATTCTGCCGACACTCACATTTGACCCACCTCCATAAAGCCTCCTTTGATTGTCTCTGTAGGATCACTCACCTCTGCATACATGTCCTGAAACTATTCTTACCAATAATATATCTTTTGTCAACATTAGTTCTACACCTTCCTCAGACTTCACTGTTAGAATCATCTGGAACTTAAGTACCACAAAAGTGATCTAAGCACTTTAGATATGTCTGCAAGTCAGCAGTGACTTGCAAGGGTAGTGATGATGATCATCAGGATGAAGGTGGTTATGGGTGTCACTGTGAAAGACTGTTCTCTTTCCCAAAACTTAGAAGAATCCTATTAAATACCCTAGAAAACTTTTTAGGAAGACAGTCCCACCCTTCTTACACTTTTGCTTCTTCCTTAGATGGGAGTGAGACAATGAGAGAGACACACGAGACTGATATCTATTTGTTTAGGTTTCTCAGTTGGGAGGCTGGCGTCCTACACACACCCACGATCATATTTTGCTTCAGATTTTTTGTCCATTTGCCACTTGATTCCTTGTTATATAAACTCCCTGACTGGGAGCCCCCCAAAGTCTCCTTGAATTAGCCATTTCCTTATAACAAACAACATGAGGAGCTATAACTTGTGCAGGAAAGAAATCATTTATCCAACCACTCTGTTAGGGGTATTTGTTCGACAAGCTGTATAAAAGGAAAAGAAAAGGTTGTGTTTGAAATCAAGGATGAATTTTCTAGCCTTGCACCTGTAAAGAAGCGGATGATTTCTCACTTTATTTTGATATACTTTTCTGTATAAGTTCAGAATCATAAGGCAATAAGTTAGAGTGGTTTAGAAGTCAAATAAATAAAGCAATGATACTGATCCTAATAAAACACACTCACTTTTAATTGGAAAAGTCAAAAGTTTCACTTCTCTGGCAGAAGCAGAAATCTTCAGAGAAGATTTTTCTATTTGAAACTTCCTTAGGATGATACTATGAATTAATGCATCTAATCCATGGTAGAGTCTGTAGATAAAGTCCAGAGCACTATCACATTTTGTTAGTGTTAGTGCATTTAATCATCTTACTGTTTTCCAAACTACAGTAAAGGTCCAAATAACAATCCAGGTAGATAACAGCTCAGCATACAACATCTATGTTAAAGCTTTCTAGCATGTAAAAAACAGACAAAAAAAAACCAATACAATTTTAGAACTCCTGATGCTAATGTATAATATTTACTCTCAATTTTCTCAGTATAATTTCTTGTGAAAGACCCCATTTCATACCATCAGCAAGGTGAAAGACATCTTATGCCATGGCAGAACTGTCCAGATTCCTGATTTAGCTAATTTCCAGGATATTCTATATAATAGCACCTTTGGATTCTAGTACTCAAGATCCTGTGTAGACATCTTCTCTTATGGCTCCAGAGTCCACTTCTGATCACTATGTGGCTACATCCATAGCTTTGGTCTTGTCTTATAGCCTTACTAATTAATCTGTGAGATAATTTTAATTTTTCATCTTAAAAATACATTTAATGCAAGGTAGAATGATGTTTTTATTTGTTTGTTTGTTTGATTGATTGGTTGGTTAGCTGGTTAGTTGGTTTTGTTTGTTTGTTTTTTGGAACAGGGAATCTATGTGTAGTCTTTGCTGTTCTAGAACTTACTCTGTATACCAGGCTAGCCTTGAACTCAAAGACCCACCTGCCTCTGCCTCCCAAGTACTAGGATTAAAGGAGTGAGTGTACCATCATACAGGGCAGAATGAAGTTCTTTATGTCTGTAATAGCTATCAAAAATAAATCAGGAAGAAAATAAAAATAAAAAGATCAAATTATAGGCTTAACAGACACAGCAAATGACAAACAGAACAGAATTAAAACAAATGTTCATAGAGTTGTGGAAAATTTGGAGCCTAAAGTAAATAAACGAAATGCAGCTACATCATAACATAAAGTGAGAATTATAATAACAGGAAATTAAGTCAAACATTAAGCACGTGAATCTCAGGAAATGGAGCATTCAATAATCTGATTTACATGACATATCTATCTATAGTTCTCAATTTTTGTCCAATAGCAAGGAAAAGTACCAATGCCCATGGCTACTGATTCCCAAGATTTCTCAACAATCCCCTTTCCTTGTTCATTTTTCCTTTGTCCACTATTATTCACCAGTATACAAACTTGTGGCAAGTTTGTACATATATAATATGTATTGTATACATATACATGTATTTTTACAAATTAGAATGTGTGTGTGTGTGTGCCGCGCGCGCGCACGCACGAATGCAGGAATATGAAGAAGGCAGAGAACGACTTATAACTGTAGTCACAGACAGTTGTAAGCCATCCAATTTGGGTCCGAGAACCAAACCCCAGTCTTTTACAAGAACAGGTGCACTCTTAACTGTTGAGCCACCTCTCGATCCCAGTGCATATATCCTATTGAATAATCTGTATATTTAGTTACTTAAATACGTTCATCCTGAGGGACAGCTACCTTAGTCATTCCCTTCGGAGTTTTTGCCCTTGTTGTCCACATATTTATTTGGTTAATTACTTAACTAACCCTATCCTGTGAAGCCCACTTTCCCCCACAATATGCAACCTCTCAGATATGTTTTTGCTCAGATTATTTTCCACTTTTTAAATAATTTTTTCTTGCTGAGTGGGGGTTTCTGTTGAGTTATCAGAGACCATTTGCAGATGGAAGGTTATATGTGACACATGAACTTTTGATCTTTCATCATTAGATGCATATCTTAGAGGATGTTCCCCAGTTCATGTTCATAGCTTTCACAACAATCATGGACAATGAGATGATGCTTCTGGTTTTCTATAAGTTGTCTATATTGAGGAACTAAGAGGACCATGTTAATTACTCCTCACCAACATCTTTGATTTTATGAACACTTCCTACATGAACATCTTGTTGTTCTAGTTTGAATGAATTCAGGAGCCTCAAAAAAATCTATGAAGTAAGTCATAGGTGATATACTCTGGCTGCTGATTGAATTTAATTTTCTATACCAACTTGTATGTTGAAATCAAATCCCTGACTTAAGAATATTATTTTATTGGGACACAGTTAAGTCATATGGGTTGACCTTGATCCAATAGGACTGATGCCTTTACAAGGAGAATTTACAGACATGTGACTGCCCAGAGGGAAAACCTTTTGAAAGACATAGTGAAGAACAGCTTCTGTATACTAAGTAGAGAGGCCTTACAAAAAACCAAGGCAGCCTACCTCTTTATCTCAGACTTTTAGCTAATTAAGTTGCAAGAAAAAACATTCCTGTTAAGCTAGGTGGTCTGTCATATTTTGTTATTGCAAATGAAGGCTTATGGAAGTAAGCCTCATCTTCCACTGAACTTTCTGCTACAGTGAATAACTGATGAGAACCTCAATGCTTGTAGAGGGGTTGGATTGTTGCAAGTCCACAGCCCAATGATGGTTTGTCTTGGACTGTCTTGAGCCTCTTTATTGACTATTTCCTGTCCACCTTATGCCTTACCTAATATGTGACTATTACATGAAACCTTTGAAATGTATTAACTTAGCAGACTCCTCACTTTCCCTAACCCAAAAGCTAAGAATGTAATCAGGTAGCATTTGGGATCTAAAGCAGATATTTCCTCCCCCTTTGCTGGAACCCACCTACCTATCATTTCTGTCATATAAAAGTGCCTTAATTTATGACTTTTTCTATTACTATGTATAAAATTCATGAAAGTGATTCCATGTTAGAACAAAGAATTTGGGGTGACCCAAATCTGTGTTTCTGGGCCATGCTCACTCATATTTGGTTCTATAATGAATCATCTTTTATCACCTTTGAGATGAGTGCTGCTTAATATTTACATGATCTTCATGAAAATGTTGTACAGTGGTGCCTTTTCTTATTACTTCTATTTTTCATAGTTAGAGTATATCCTGAATGGGCTTACTGAATTCCACTATCGCAGAAGTCATGTCTTCTCCTCTACTGTCTGGTTCATTACTTTCCATTCCCTAAAGATAATTCTTATTAATGTAAAAGCCTACTTTCCTTTATCCAATTTCCCACGATTCCTGCTCTCTTTTTTTTTGGAAAAACATCCTTATGGATTGATTGAACTCCCAATCTCTAATCCCCCTCTTTTCTGCTCATCATTCTCACCTGAGCTCATCTCAACCTGGCTTTGCTCACACCGCACTTCCCACGCTACACTTATCAAGTCATCAAAGGTTGCCTGTTGCTAAATTAAACAGAAAATTTCAGAACTCTGCTCAAATGACTTACTTGTAAAATTTCACATATCTGATCACTCCTTCCTCTGATGCTCTTTATTTAGCTTCAAAGGAAACACGTTCACTTGGTTTTCCTCTCACCTCCCTTCGTTATTTCTTCTCAGTTTCACATATTCACTTCTCTCCTTTTCACTGACCTGTCAGACTCCCCCAGTGTTGCATCTCAGTTTTTGTCACTAGTCTCCCACTTGTGGAATTAAACAACATATGTCAAAAATATGTCACACACACATACACACACACACACACACACACACACACACACACACTGTATATCACGCTTTGGAGTGACAGTCTTGAATGCTATCTGCCTATTTAGTATTTGTCTTTAAACATTCTAGTTTTAGAATGTTCCAATCTTCCAAATTCAACACCGATCTCACCAGAGTATTCCTGTCTTATTTGGTGTAAACTCCATCATTCCTGTTGAGATGCACTGCTGCCTTGCATGCTCCTCCACTCTGATCTTTCCAGTGGGTCTCTATGCTTCTCCATCAGCTACTTTCAACCCTGCGCAGTGGGACTATTGTTTTGTTTTTGTTTTTTTTTTTTTGTGTGTGTGTGTGTGTGTTCAGTACTAATAAGTAATCCCCCAGCCTCACACAAGTTGAACTGACATTCTACCACTGAGCTATTTCGTCAGCCCCAATTAGGCTGCTCTTATCAGAGAAGCTGAGTCATCCATTTAAAACACAAATAAAACTATTTAATTTTCCAAAATCTGATAGTAGAGGGTTGTTTCATACATAGTAAAACCTAAAGCTATTTCAAACACTCCATTGTCATCCAGTATCTTCTCTTTTACTGCCAACTCTACCTTTGATTTCTGATCTTACTCTTCTTCATTCAGTCTGTCCACTATCCCATATCTTTAACATTTTTTCAATGTTTATGCAGCTCCAGCCATTACAACTATGCTCTAGGTCCCTTGGCCTACTATTCCTTTCTAGACACCCATATAGCTCTGTCCCTGCTTCACCCTTGGCCGACTGTTCCTTTCTAGACATCCACATCGCTCCCAGTGCCTCATGCACTGTTCAGTTCTTAGCCCTAATGATTCTTTGATTTGAAATTTAACATCACATTGACTGCAGCCCTGTTCTTGCTGTGCATTTTAGAAATTAATCATCCTTCTTGAATAAAATAGAATTTGCATAATTAATTACATTCACCAAAGTGGAATGTAGACTCCACATCCCAGGAAAATCTAAAGGAGACACTAAATCAACAAATGGTGCATAAATATAAAAATGTGTGTGTGTGTGTGTTTGTGTGTATAATTTTAAAGTATAAAAATAGGAAATTAGAAAAAGTAAGAGTTAAAATGAAAGCCAGATACAGTGGTCCATGCCTGTGGTCTAGGGTATTTGATAGCAAAGAAGGGGAGTCCCTTGAATCTAGGAATTTGAGGTTAACATGGCTTAACACATTAAATAAATAAATAATTGAGAAGCTGATAGCTGGTGATGTACCATGAATTCAAATTATATTTGGGAAATATTAATGATGTCCTACCAGAAATGAAGACACCATTCAGTATTACATGTTTTACTTACATTCTCTGCTTTGTTATTTCACCAAGCATAAGACTGAAGTGATTCACTAGAAATACTGAATGGAATTTTAGTGACAAAACTGAATTAGGCAGTATTTAATCTCATTTTATCAATCAAGCATAGAATATCATGCACAGACTATCAAGACTATTTGGTTACCACTTAGCACAATCACACTGTTAATGAGAATTCTAAATACTCTTGGTAAGTGGCCCATGTGCATTTGTCCCCTCGCATGCCCTCTACAGCAATCAGGAGAGAGGGCCTTTCACCTTGCCTGTACAAAACTGTAGAGCTAGCCCTGTTGATTGAGTGTGAGTGACCCGGATCTGAGGACCTGAGAGTAAGAGAACTGGCCCTACTCCTTGCTGCAGGCTGCATTGGGTGATCTATCATCGATGCAGTGCTGGAGAGCATGCCTTGGTAGTGAAGATGAAGGAAAGCTGGCAGTCTGTCCAACCTAGCTATCACCCAGGCCCAGAATCAGGGCTATGAGTTGGCCCACTTCAACATCCATGAATCTATGAACTGTTGGAGCGTGTGAAGGAGAACCTACAAATGCAAAGCTGCAGGCTCTCCATGACACAGGACATCAGGATATCCAGGAGGAGCCTCAATGAGAGCCCAGTATTGGTGGCATAGCAGAAACCAGAGTCCTCAAGCCAGACCAATTACTCATGGCAATGAACACTTGCAAGTAAAGATGAAAGGACTAAAGGGTGACTTGTGTGACTCAATGGGCCACACTGCAGCTTCCATGACAAGATTTTTCTCCATTTTTTTTTGTTATACTTTGTTTTGTTTGTTGTTATTCATTTAAATTTGGTTTTGATATTGCAAGGGCAGAGGTAAATGCAAGGAGGCCAGGAGATAAGTGGGATTGGAATGCACGATGTGAAATAAAAAAGAATCAATAAAAGTTGAGAAAGACAGACGGATAGACAGACAGACAGAGACAGAGAGCAAACCTCCAAGAAAAACAGAATTCTCAGTGAGCTAGCAATGTAATTCTTTTGCAAACATTTCAATGTTGGGAAAAATGAAATACTAATGCATAGATGTTTTATATGCTAATGTATTATCTCTGATTTATATCATTGTGATAATGCATGCCACAAGTAACTTGTCACATTATGAATTTTGTGCTATTTTAAATATGAGCATACTTAAATGCCACCTGACTTAATTATTGAAAAACTAAGTCTCAAAAGTCTACTCATTTCACAAATGACAGTAGGTATAGAGTGTGTTATATAATATAAAAACTAGATTAAAAAACATGAAATTTTTCACCCCCCAAAAACTGTTAAACTTTTGAAGTGGAAGACACTTTTATCCTAAGATTTCAAATTTTTGCTCTTTATATGAATTAAAATATCACTGGTGACCCATTTAGTATGTGTAATTTTAATGTTTTTATGAATTAGCTGAAGTACAGTGAATGATGCATAAACTTACAGTTTGAAAGCAGTGAGTGATAGTGTGAATACTGTATGAATGAATAAAGTTCATATGCACATGATTCCATGTGAAGCAATGCTCTGCACTTTCATAAAAATGTTTTATTAAAGATAAGTATAAACCGTCACTCAAGGAGCACAATCAAACTTTATACAATTTAAAGTCCTAGATTGACAGTGTAAATTTTTATAATCATTTTCAATTTAGAGTTAATATAACCTATGGAGAGATGATGAAATAACTATAGTTTATTCAGAAAACATTTGTCAAAACTATGATTATTTCATATGGTCTTAAATGGTGTGGACAGTCATATAAGTAATGCACTTGTGGCCTTCAGCATCTCATGAAAATGTAGAAGGAATGATAGACAGATAGGAAACTTATAGTAGAATACAATATTTCCTCAGTTTTGGACCCTTTCCACACAAACACAAACAAAATCTATGGTGCCATTTTGTAGAATTTCATATAACAGAAGTTGCAAATTGACGTAGAGAGTAGACTGCAGGGTCTTTGCTGGGGCAGGCTCTGGGGCTGGCAGCTGGAATGGCTAGGAGGAAACAGGGGGAAATATCTGATGCAATGAATTCTCAACAGAGACCACAGCTAACAAATTGGGGGATTCTGAAGTTTCTGGAATGTCCATTGATAATAGATTTGAATTAGGGCAGAGATCCCTCAGCAATTTATCAGTCGTTAGATTGAGGTTGCTCTGATGAGCTCTCTTCAGCCAAGCCAGACTTTGTAGAGAGTTGCCTGGCTCGTTACACAAGGAAAGGAAGTCATGGTGCCATGTCTCTACGTGGCCAGGGAAAGACCCCAAAGGAAAGTGGAGATGGATGTTAAATGGCTAAGGAGACTTCTCAAATAATAATCATGAAACAGATTTGCACACAGCACACAGCATTAGTCTCCTTATACTACCATAACAAAATACCACAGAATGGGTGGCTTTAAGATCATAAATATATTCTCTCTCACTTGCACATCTTCATGTGTCCTCATCTGGAAGAAAAAAAGAAAGTTCTGGTGCCTTCAACTCTTGTACTCCCAAAAAAATCCTTTAGGGTAAAAGTTGCACTTTTATCACTCTTAACTTTTATCAGCGTCCAACAGTGCATAACTATGCATAGGTCACACTGAGATGTAGGACTGTAGTACATGAGTTTGGGAAAAACATGGTTCCATAATTGTAATGGCTGACTGAGTAGTACATCATCACTTCCTTCTTGATTGACTTCATTTAAGAAGACTGGCCAATAGCAGAGGAGGAAGAAACAGACAGACAAAAAGCTAGATAATTTTAGCTGCCGATTCCTGTGTTTCTCTTGGTGACTACAGTTGAGTGTTCTGCAATACAAAGCCAGGAGCAAAAACAGACCACACTCTATGTACTTGACTATATTCAAGACCATAAGTTTCCAGGTCCTCAATTTCTATACATGCATGCTTCAAAAACTGACTCCAAAATTAATCTCTGTTTTCAGATTTATTCTTTTTCTACCATCTTTTAAAAAAAAAAACTCTTTTCTTTCTTCACAAATAAAAAGCAAACCTTTACTCTTCTGTAATCTGTTACCTCAGACTATGAAACTCTTAAGAGTGAGAGCCAGGGAGGCAAGATATCACAGAAACATCTAGACCATATCTAGAAATGTTACAGACTGCACCTCAGACTTATAAATGAGAGCATCTCAGGGTTAATATATAAAGGTGTATGAGACTTTTTGTCACTGTTGCCGATAGACTGAGAGAAATAATTCAAAGGTGGCAAGACGTGTGTTGGCCCAGGGTTACAGAGGATTAAGACTACAGTTAGCTTTCTCCTTTTTAAGCCAGTGGCAAAGTGGAAACATGGAGGAAAAGGATGGCAGAGCAAAGCTATTTACCACATGTCATCCAGGAACATACCAACAGTATTTTCCCTGTTACTTGCTTCTTCCACCTAGACCATTCCATGTTTCCATAAACTTTAAATAATCTGTTGAGATGGTTCATCTCTCAGTGTAGTAAAATCCAATAGTCACACTATGTAAGAGTCTCATAGTCACTAATATATAGTTCTAATACTAATGCATAGTCCTAATACAATCCAGTTGGCATTCAAGGTGAACCATCAAAGGTGTATATTACCTATTTGTTTGAATAACAATAAAATTGAGATTCCTTAATAGC